>JASANE010030344.1:0-26881 GCA_030248225.1 Trileptium ribeirensis | reverse complement strand
GGCGAATAACCAGCACTTAACCTCGGTATTTAACTAACCAGAAAAACTACAACCCCAATTGACCATTTCAGTCTGTTTACCTAACGTGCCCGGTTTTGACGACTGAACTCGTGCTCAGCGACATAACGTGTCAGTTATCAACAATGGTCGTAAATCTAAGCCTCAATTTTGCTTAAAAGTGGAATTACAGTCTTTTGCCTTGGCACGGGTATACATATAAAAGATTCTTTCCAGCACGCGGAAATACATATAAATGTAATAATTTTATGAACATAAACACGACATGATCCTAGATTCGATTTCTCATTGCGGCATATATGCGATGACATCATCATAATTTTTTTCAACGAAAAAAAGCAACTTAATTACTGAAACAGAACCCATAAAAACATCTGAACCAATAAAATTCGTTCACACGTTAAAACACTTTTATGAAATTTTTTTGCACTTTTGGTGAATAACAACACGTGAATACTGCGAAGGCTTTTGTAGTGTGTAGCTTCGACCAACTAAAAGATTTTGAACTAAAATATTGAAGCATGATTTGCAAGATGTTTTTATAGCACAAATCAGCCCAATTTTGATCGCAAAATTTGAACAAAACATCTGAACCTGTGAACACACCTTAAAGTGCGAGCTCCTAAAATTTCTCAGCGATAAACAAACATAAATTTTAAACCATCACACATTCGACAGGTGAACATCACTATCCGCAATGCCAGTTATATATAACTATTGGTTTATATAAAATCGGTCAATCTGCATTATTTTTCATATGATTCTTAAAACAATATAACAGTTACACTGCCAAAACGTAGTAGTTTTATAGAGTGGTAATCAGTAAAGTATATGCAAATTAAGTAGCACATACCTCACCTATGCCAGCATAGACAATCCATTCCATATGCTTTCGAATAACACTTCTATCGCGACTGCTGTAACACCCTAGCAGGGGATAGTAGTTAGATCCGATGTCATCAGGCGGTTTGTGTCGTCCTATATTAAACAAGACTGTAGAAAATAGCCATATATATAGTCTATTATATAAAAAATAAGTTAAAACAGCATAGTGTAACAATATTTTTAACTCACCAATATATCAGCAACAGATCCAATATAGGGCGACAATTACTATATTAAGTATAACAGGCCTGTCCACAGTGAAGAAAAGTAGGAGAGGTGGTAGTGGTATGCTTGACATTTTCAAATTCCCACATTCGTCATTTTTTACCCTTGCCCGTCCCCCTACTGACCCGAAACCCAATGCCCAACTATATGAATGATTTATTAAAGTACCCAAATTTAAGTTTTTTCGGGGTTATTTTTCATTGAGGGGGAAGGAGAGGAGACCTCGCGGAGTCGCCCCACCTTTTCGGCGAGTTTCCCTAGATGATAACCCCTACTTTATTAAAACGATTATATAAATTTTGGTTTCTGAAAAATTTTGACCCCTTAAGGAGTCAGCAGAAAATTCCACATGCTGAAGAAATTTTTAAATTAATTAAAAATTCTAACTCACTAGTTTTTGCGCGATCGGTTCGGCGCTCCGCACACATCGCTGCTGTTGTTATTTAAAAAAATACAAAAATGTACGAAAATTTTTAAAGGTACTGACCTCCTAAGGGGTTATGACCCCTAGTTCTCCGAAATGACCCCTTAAGAGTCGGTAAAATTTTCTGCTTACAGACCCCTACCTCGGAGGACCTAAAACAACCAAATTTTAAAGATTAATTACAACTATTTATAATGCCAAAAAGTTAAACTAGACATACTTGTACAGCTGACAAATATACCTTATGGAAACCAGTTTGACATTTCCCCCAAGAGGGGCCCCAAACTCCACCTGAACATTTCGGAATGATATCAATAGACCAGTGCAATACAGACATAACAATTTGCATCAATTTTACCCATACAACCTACGCAGTCATACAAGTGAACATGTGTGTTTAAAACTTTAGTTCAATTTTCACTTAGGGCGATAGTGGAAAATCTTCAAAATTTCTTTTTGTTTCCGTCATTTTTTATAACTAATGTTCGGGTAGACGGAACTCGAGGGATTTTTGTGCGATTGCAAAAGTCATTATTATGTGCCGTTTAGTTGAGCGCGAAAAGCTTCCATCCCATGTTCCGGGTGAGCAAGAGAAAAGCAGATTTTAAAGTTCTGTGCCAAATCTGAGCCTACGAATACCAGTATTTCGCAGCCGCTATCTGGCGACAAGGGCTTCGTATCGAAAAACACCGAAAAATAGAATCAGCTCATCGAGAAGTACAGCATTTTAGGACGACTCCATGGACCATTAGGGATGCAACTATACTTCGTCGATACTTTGTCTAAATATGGATATTCAAATTTCGTCATTCTATTGAGTGTTTTTACTTTCCATCAAATGTCCATTACGTGAAGTATGCTAAATACGATGATTTTGTTAGCAAAAGTTAGCCAGATTGTGCAACTTCACTACAGTATGCTTTTTCATAGGGTATCAAAGATTTTACGGTCGACGAACCCGATTTCCAAAACGTAGTCTGATTTGATTTGTTTGGTTATGTATTGCAGGGCATTAGCAATTGCCTACATATAGGGCTTTTTTAACTCTGAATGCAATAACTTGGACCTCTAGAATCCAGCACATATATCTAATGTCTTTTCGTAGGTTTTCAGAGATTTAGGGTCGAAGAATCCAATTTCCAGAATATAATCTGTCTTCAGTAGGGTGGTTATGTATGCAGCGTGCACAGGGCATTTACAATGGTTGAAATAGGTTTTTCGGTAAACTGAATACTATGGTTTGATTATCAACTACCACCAAGGAATATTTAATAACCTTTTCGGTGGTTCATTTGGTTTTTTAAAGGTCCACGAAGAAGACTTCAGAATAAATTCTGTTTACAATAGTTTGGCTGCTACTGCTATGTCTACATTGATAATATAGATTTTTCGGTATACCATATACAAAGGTTCAGTTATCTGGAGACCAGCACTAATGATTTATGCGTTTTCGGTTGTTTCTAATATAATTAAAATCGACTGGCTCTAGGGTATTTAATGGGTAATTTCAGTGTTCTAGATGTTTTACGGTGGTACACACTTCAAATAGCAGATTGTCGAAGGTGACTACGACATAATGACAACTAGAAAAATGAAACCCCGCTCGCTTCGTTTCACTCTCGCATGCGATATACTAGTTCTACAGCAAAATTACGGAGTCTAGAATGATTATTTTTGACGAATCTGTTGCTATTCACATAACGCAGGCTGTTGAGAAAATAGCCTCTGCAGTCTGAAGACAACTACTATACAACTAGCAATCCTGGTAAAATGTTTTTCTATTTCAGCGCCTTCTATCGACTACTAAGATAATTTCGCTAGGCAGAACGCGAAAAGTTGTAAAATTCCTCTAAGATTGAAACTCTATTTGTGACCTTTTGGTGGGCTCGAAGCCCATTTTTCAAATATTCTCCTCCCGAACCAGCGGACAAAAATAAGCTTGCGTTGAATGGGTTGATTGTATTTTGACAACCAGTATCTGAAATATCTCAATTAAATTGAACAAGGCCTCTTTAGAGAAAATAAGTTCATATAAGGCTTACAGAAATGTTTGCGACGCGTGTCTTTTACAACGTAGGACTCGATCCATGCAGCTGGGCCCCATTGGGCTCGACATACACGGACCGCATAAGGTCTGTATCACCCTGGAGGGTTGGAATAAAATGTTTTGCGATATGGACCCCTGAAAACCAAAATTTATATAATCGTTTTAATAAAGTAGGGGTTATCATTAAGGAAACTTGCTGAAAAGGTGGGGCGACTCCGCGAGGTCTCCTCTCCTTCCCCCCTCAATGAAAAATAACCCCGAAAAAACTTAAATTTGGGTACTTTAATAAATCATTCATATAGTTGGGCATTGGGTTTCGGGTCAGTAAGGGGACGGGCAAGGGTAAAAATGACAATGTGGGAATTTGAAAAATGTCAAGCATACCACTACCACCTCTCCTACTTTTCTTCACTGTGGACAGGCCTGTTATACTTAATATAGTAATTGTCGCCCTATATTGGATCTGTTGCTGATATATTGGTGAGTTAAAAATATTGTTACACTATGCTGTTTTAACTTATTTTTTATATAATAGACTATATATATATGGCTATTTTCTACAGTCTTGTTTAGTATAGGACGACACAAACCGCCTGATGACATCGGATCTAACTACTATCCCCTGCTAGGGTGTTACAGCAGTCGCGATAGAAGTGTTATTCGAAAGCATATGGAATGGATTGTCTATGCTGGCATAGGTGAGGTATGTGCTACTTAATTTGCATATACTTTACTGATTACCACTCTATAAAACTACTACGTTTTGGCAGTGTAACTGTTATATTGTTTTAAGAATCATATGAAAAATAATGCAGATTGACCGATTTTATATAAACCAATAGTTATATATAACTGGCATTGCGGATAGTGATGTTCACCTGTCGAATGTGTGATGGTTTAAAATTTATGTTTGTTTATCGCTGAGAAATTTTAGGAGCTCGCACTTTAAGGTGTGTTCACAGGTTCCGATGTTTTGTTCAAATTTTGATCAAAATTGGGCTGAATTTGTGCTATTAAAACATCTTGCAAATCATGCTTCAATATTTTAGTTCAAAATCTTTTAGTTGGTCGAAGCTACACACTACAAAAGCCTTCGCAGTATTCACGTGTTGTTATTCACCAAAAGTGCAAAAAAATTTCATAAAAGTGTTTTAACGTGTGAACGAATTTTATTGGTTCAGATGTTTTTATGGGTTCTGTTTCAGTAATTAAGTTGCTTTTTTTCGTTGAAAAAAATTATGATGATGTCATCGCATATATGCCGCAATGGATCGAATCTGGATCATGTCGTGTTTATGTTCATAAAATTATTACATTTATATGTATTCGCGTGCTGGAAAGAATCTTTTATCTGTATTGCCGTGCCAAGGCAAAAGACTGTAATTCCACTTTTAAGCAAAATTGAGCTGCAGATTTACGACCATTGTTGATAACGACACGTTATGTCGCCTAGCACCAGTTCAGTCGTCAAAACCGGGCACGTTAGGTAAACAGACTGAAATGGTCAATTGGGGTCTCTAGTTTTTCTGGTTAGTTAAATACCGAGGTTAAGTGCTGGTTATTCGCCGCATTGGAAAATTCTACGGCATAGCCATGTTTTACTTATTTTCAGGTCATCGAGCATCGCACCTTCATACCGGCATTTCCCAACATCGGCCTATCAACCTGCCAACGCAGAAACCTTTGAGCGGATGAATATAGCGGGGGGAGGGGGAGTGGGAGTCATAGACCCAATGCATTAAAGCGGTTAAAACCAAAACGGCATCAGAATTTTGTTACACGTTCTGCCAAAAGAACTTGAGTTTCATTCATCCGTTCAATATTGTTTCATGCGTTCAGCTAAAGCGAGTAATGACGACGAGCGACTTCGTTTGGATTAAGTGGACGAAGAAATCTTCTTGGCCCGCCTTGATTTGCGACGACTCTACATGGAAAGGCCACGGACCTACCTTCGATGACGACGTGTTTGTCTTTTTCTTCGGGCAGAAAAGCGGAAGGCCTCAATATGCCTATGTCCGACAGCATGCCACTCAACCTTTCCTTCCAGCATTGTCAACATATTTCCGGGCAGTGCCGGGGCAACGGAAAAACCATGCCGCCGCAGTCGCCGCCACCATCGAGTACGCTGCCGAAATAGGACAATGGGATGTCATCGATGCCATCGACGAGCTGCGCGCCGCAGTTAAGTTGGACCCGGAAGTTACGCGTGCTGCTGACCAAGCTGTTTCGGAGGACATTTTAAACCAGGTGGTATCGTCGGCTAGCGAAACGGTAGATACGGCACGCGAACATGCTGCAACTGGGCGCACTCGACGTCGAAAGAATCGGACGCGGCGTCACCGACACAGGGCCCCAAACGGAAATGGCCCATGAATCCGCTCCGACATTTTTCTATCCGACAAAGCAAGCGATTTCGGCGGGTTGATGACGTCGATGTCGAAGGAGGTGTGCTCCGGGAGCGATCATATAGTAATGCTGACGACGATGACGACGAAGGAGACCCAGCGTGGGTGGAATCCGATTTTAATCCTGATGACAGCGATGAGCGAGATTCACCGTTTGAGGAATCAGATACCAATCCTGTTGGCGATTTCAACGGCGATGTGGACACCGTCGTCAAGGCCAAACGTGTCTGAACTTCCACTGAACGAATCGAACGATCCATGAACAAATATCCGATGCAATCGCCATGTAGATGTCCTCGCCAATGCGTTGCAAAATTCAGCGAGGCTCAACGCCGAGCACTTCACCGTGAATTTAGGCATATGCCATATGGTGAGCAAGTTGTGTATTTACGGGAGCGGCAAATAGTGAGCGATAAAAAGCGGGAAAGACCTGGTTCACGGAAATGGAAAGGCAAAGACAACGAAAACAACAGCGAGCAGAGAACGCAGCATATTCAAAAGCGACAACGGCAGCGATTCACCAGGACGAAAACGGTGACCTATACACTGCGGGCGGCGGACGGTTCCGCCACAGCTGTGTGTAAAGGCATGTTTCTTGGGACACTGGGATTTAAGAAAAACAACGACACGATGGCCAAGCATGCGAGAAATCCGGAGGCAAACCAACAACAAGCTGACGGCAGTCGTGATCGCCGCGGTCGCCATGCTCCGTCGAACAAGATTGATACAGCGCCAAAGCGCAAAACTTTAGTCGTCCATATCTCAAAATCACCAAAAGTGGACTTACGGTCTTTTGCCTTTGCAAGGCAAATGAACGGTTTGCGATTTTTATGTTACTCTTTTTGATAACGTTAGAACGTGTGCAATCGTTGTTATAATTATTTGCTGTCTCCACGTTCAATTATTTTTGTGTTTGTTATTTTATGGCCTTAATTTCAGGTGTAATTGTTGTATCTTGGTACCCACCTGGACACGCGGATACTCAAGGTCACTCATGGGACGATGTTATGACAACTATTATGGATATTGCTCACGAATACCGCATTAAGGTACATAAACGTGGGCGAAATTAAAGTCACTTAAGTGCATGCAGGAAACGAAAAA
Source organism: Trileptium ribeirensis (assembly GCA_030248225.1). NCBI lineage: Eukaryota > Metazoa > Nematoda > Enoplea > Enoplida > Thoracostomopsidae > Trileptium > Trileptium ribeirensis. The sequence goes on along the minus strand of JASANE010030344.1, from coordinate 19,773 downwards.
TATAAACTATTATGTAGGATTTTTATCATTGATGTTTTAGACTTTATGTTATATTGTGTGTAGAGTATATTTTGGGGGTAGTTTTGTCATCTTAGTGTTTTTACGTTCGCATAGATTTTGATCTCACACTTCGATACGCACCTGCTGGTGCCGCTTGTTCCGCTTTCTCGCATATCAATATCTCGCAACGACAAGGGCCATGATAGTTTGAACAGCGGCTAGGCAAATCAAGTCTGCTATGTATTGTTGGGATATTGGGAATGTAAGCCTGAAATGCAGGGAAGACGCTGCAGCACATGAAGTATCACTATTCTGGTAATGCTTGTGAAGCATGGAGCAACCTTTTCAACGACTGTAACGAAGTGGCTTTGACCACTCCGCAGAAATGCTGTTCTAAATTCGTTCCGATCAGCAAGCAAAACTATACCTTGCACAGTTTAGTTTCGGCATATATCTTGTCTGTTTTCTGAACAGATGGCGATGGAGTCTACAGGATGTCGAGACAGCGAAGAAGTGATCCAAGGACATGTCGACGAGGTTATGAGCCAGACGCATATTATTATTAGATCCGCTCGAATGCGACTTGTCTCGAGCGTTTGTAATGACGTTTGCTGAAGACGCTCAATATAAGTTATTTCTTTCAGACCGTAGATAATCCGGGCTGTTCTGTGTTAAACGCCCTCAATTAGTTTGCAGTCCCGTTTATAATGAGGGCACTAGCATACTATAGCCGAGGACATATAATGGCTTTATATAACGGCATGAATGTTCCTGCGGCCAGGTATTCAAATCAGCGGCGTATGGCACGAATAATTTTTTGGCAACAAATCCCAACGCAGTGTTTGCACAGTTTTAGATTACTGGAGATCCAGACGCCCAAATCTTTTACATAATCTTTATTAGGCATAGCGTTATTGTTCCGGAAATATTGCTGTGTTGTGGATTGCTGGTGCCGATATGAAGACTGGAGCTGTTGAATTCCATACCGAAATCATTACACCAATTTTGTAGACCAATTAAATCAGCAGCGACATCGTCAGTATCTAATTGAGCAAATTTATTATTCCGTATTCGACGACAAATTTTAGTATCATGATCGAGTTTGAGCGCTAATGATGATACATATTCGGCGATGTCGTTGATGTAAAATAAGAAAAGAACAGGCCCTAACACGTAGCCTTGCGGGCTCCGCTTCCAGCTGGTGACCAGGCACTATTAGAGCTGTTTATTACAACTAATTGACTCTTAAAAAAGGATAAATCTAAAACAGTAGAAAATTGGTTATTCCGTGGGAACGTAGCTTTTGAATTATGCGGTTATGGGGGACACGGTTAAAAGCTATTTTCGAGGTCCAGGTTGTTAACATCAGCATTGTCCCTAGAATTAATAATGTCGGCAAGCCAATTAACGAAAACTTTTAAGTTGGCATGAGCGTTTTTTCAGATAACTGCATTGAGATTTCCGCACAATATTGTTGTTTGTGGCGTAGTCATTTAAAGTCTGGGATATTATTTTTTCCTTAACTTCGGAAACCGCTGGTGTTAAACTAATGTGTCTATAGTTTTCGACCGAAGACCGAGAGCCGTTTCCTTTTGTGTATGGGCAAAATGAGGGTTTTTTACCACATTTCAGTACCCTTCACGGAAGCAAGGTTATTTTTATCTTAACTTTCGAATTTTTCTCTGGTTGGTTTTATTTCATAGCAAAATGATAAATGTCCATGCCCCTTTTTTGTTTTTGATTAAGACTCCGGTTCTGGAGTTATGTGGTTTGAGATATGGCACCCTCGTGGTTCATCGACCCAAGATTCGAAAATATGTGCTGATGAATTTGGCGGGTGAAAATTTCACTTGGAGGTTTTCAGTCATGGGAAAATCATTGCCGGTGTTTATTTTGCTCTGAGACCCATGGTTCCATGGCTACGGGGGTACGGCACCCCATAGATCATCGACTCAAAATTGTTAATTTTATTGTGACGTCTTGGGAGGCTTATAGCTTGCAATTGGGATGTAGTTCGGACTTGTGCAAGATTGTTTGATATTTATATATAGCATATCGACGGATGCTTTTGAGAGCTGATTGGCTGTGCACGCAAAAGGCATACGTGTATCTATGCTTCACTACGTTCTGAAAGGTTATTAGTCAATAAATCGCCTAGTAGCGGCTTCGATGCTCACTAAGAACTGCATCTTTTTGCAGCGAGTTATAATTCACTTTGCAGAGATCCATAATAAACACCTGTGAATTATTTGAGGCCTCTGTACTCGAGATTTTTCATTGAAAGTATAAAAGTTTCTGCTAACCAATCGAAAATAAGCGGCATCACGACACCTACATGTTGAATTTGTGTTTGCTTGTGTTTTGAAAAATTTTATTGTGCTTATTTTGTTATTAATGTGGTGGGCCCCGTGTTAACTAACTGCAGTGGTACAGATTGTAAGTGGTTTTATACATATGGTTTTGTTTTTCCAGGTAGCTTTTCACATTGAACCCTACACAGAACGCTCTGCCGAAAGTGTTGGTTTCAATCTTGCTTATATATCAAAGCAGTATTCCAACCATCCAGCGTTTTATTACTTTACCTCAGGCAGAGGAGAACGAAAACCACTGATTTATATATATGATTCGTATACTGTTCCGCACGAAGAATGGCGCAAGTTGCTTAAGCATGCCGTTGTGAACGATGGAACCTCTAGTCACTCGATTCGTGGCAAGTCATATGACATGTATGTTATTGCCTTAGCCATCAAAGACACCGATCGAAGTACAATATTAGGTAATGTACATTAATTTAATACTGACGTTTATGATTGCAGATCGGGTAAGAATTAGTGGTATGGATTACCATATCCGGGCAAAATTGTGGATATGTATGGGATAATCCGGATATAAAAACCATATTCTAAAATTTCAAACTTTTATTTAAATATAAACGACTGTACACTAGAATTTAGCATTCACTACTGCAACTCTGTTTTATGATGTATTAATGATTTGAGATATAAACAAACATTTTTCTTATCAAAGATGATTTTGCATTAATATTTGCGGTATAGGCGGATATATTGCGGTATACATTAATATGTCGAAGATTAAGCCTAGTTTAGTGTACAGCGTTTACTAAAATAGGCTTATCTGAGACATCCGAGGATCGCTATTTCAATTTATACTTAACGCTAATTCATTGAGCATAAAGCGTAACTTTGTGTTGTAATATAAATGTTGATAAATCTCAGTAATTTAGATGGGGGTTTAGGAGGGCCGCCAGAGGCAACTGAGACCCACATGTGCGGGACTGTCCAAAGCCACCAACTTGCAATTAAAGAGTAAAGTCCAAACAGCCGCAGCTAAATACATAATTTCTAGAAACCGTGGAAGTTTGTTATTAGATTTTAAAAAATCTACAGGACAATATGAAACTCCGCAGTGTATTATTTGAAAAATTTACCTATTCCTTGAATTATCGCGATATATCGTTAAAATTTTTTGTTCAGACTATGACATAGTCTTGAAAGCAATATTTATTCAACCAACCAACTGAAAATAGACAAAACAGGTTTGCCCATCCTAAACCGCTGGAAAATCACCGAAACGTACGAGATATTATTTCTGGACTCTATATAACCAAACTGGCTCATCAGAAAACCTATATATGGGTAGCTTATTCTTAGTGCCAATGTAGCAATACACAATGAAAATATACTACATGCTGGAAATCAAGTTTGCTAACGATAAAGCGGCATTAATTGATTAACCCAGCAAATAAGTGATGTTGAGCAAAGTTGTAGATCTTTATGATCGTTTTCTGAAAGGTTATATAGCGAATTATAAGCTGCCAAACACTGGAAACTGTATTTCCAGATTAGGCGAATCACTCTTAAAATAATAGTTTTTGCTATTTTGACACGGAAGATGGGGTCTTAGCTCTTAGTGTTCTACTAAGGCGCACAAAAGGGAAAATTTTGTGGGTATCAATCCACACGAAAATAAGTTGTGGATTACACCGCCTGGCAAATAAATTTTCACGATTTTCACCAAATAGTACCCTCAGTGGAAACTTTGCTCGCTCCGTTTCGACAAAATGTAACACCAATAGTCAAATTCAGAAATATTATTCCAAAAACTGAACCGAAAATTAAAATTCTACGGATCTCCAAAAATCGTAAATTCGACGTCGGGAAAATACGAGATTTCAAGGGATTTGGTAACAGAAATTTAAAAATTTAAACATTTAAAAAAGTAAGTAAAATGGCACATAGTTATAGAGATTAAATTCGCATGTAAATTCATTTTGACTGCAGTACTAAATACTGTGTCATAAGGAGTGGTTTACGGTGAGAAGACGAAAAAAGAAAATAGATTTGAATATGCAAGTATTTTAGAGTTTTAACTAAAAGTTAAGCTTGGACGGTCACTTAAAGTACATTCGACTCGTTAGCCTAAGGCAAACATATGCGCTAAATCTGACCGCCTAAACCCATAATGTAGATTCAACGACAAATCTTTTCGCGAAAGGTCATAAGTAAACATACATATCTTTAAATATTGTATTATCAGTATCGCTTCTCAACTAGTAAGATATTACAACTGTTCACTGGATCATGCAGTGTCAGGATATTCGGATATCCCGACGCCGATGATAATATCCTGGTATGAAATCGTATTGTGATAGCCAGATTTCTTTTCCATTACAACTAAGGATGCTTTTAACGGACGCAGGACGGCATACCTTAAGACGGTAGGTTCCTGTTAGCTGTACTGTGTACTGGTAAGCATTTGCAAACTATGGTGACGTTTGTATGCATTGAGCTAATTAGCAGATCGCCAACGTTTAAATAGCGCACTAATAGTATTCATGCAACGATTCAGTGTAAGGATCTCGTGAATTTGAAGGATTTGCATATCTTCGATTATTATCTAATGTGTTTCAAAGAAATCAACTTATTGTAAGAGTTATGACAACCAGCCCTCTTTTGCCAGGGGCAGGGCTAAATTTGAAATATATTGGAGTAGTTGAAAATATTCTTCGGCTATTCGCTTGCATCGCTGTTGCAGTAACGTTCTTCATTTTCGGAAAACCGTGCTATATCACTTAAGTGCAGTTTGTTTCCTGTAAGCAGAGTCAAAATATGCAACTAACTTTATCATAGTTTTCTTGTTTGGTGTGGGCAAATATTCATTATGGAATTTTTGTAGCAGAGTGTGACGCTCGGTCATATATATATATTATACCATATGCGATGATGTGTTCGTTTTTCGGCTTATTCCACGGATTACAAGGGTTGTTTGCGTCGGGTATCGGCTGGCCCTCCAGTGTTTCTTGGGGGCAACAGCTATCGTGTCGTCAACAACCAATGAGATTAGAGCAGGATGTGCAATTTCTCGTGAGTATTGCTGCTGTTTGAATTTGATTGGTGGTTTGCAACGAGATAGCTGCAACCCCCAAGTAACTTTTGAGAGGTAGCCCATGTCCTCCACCAAATTACCTTAGAGGTACTACACTGAAATCCTTGAGGGGGAGTAAGCCGAAAAACGACCACATCATCGAACAAGGTATAATACGTGAATATGGCCAAGTGTCATACTCTTCTACAAAAATTCCATAATGGACTCAATCTTGATGCAGATAACTAATGTGTTGTAGGATTATTTGGCGTGTTAAATACTTTAATTACACTGTTTTCAGTGTGCGGTTTTCAAATGGTATTTTGTTACCCCTATGGGTTGTTTAATGTGATGAAGATATGCGTACTTTTTAATTGAGTTTATAAATGACTGCTGCATTGTTTTAGTGCTCAATGTTACCTTTAAGAACCGAACGTTATTTCGTTAGAAAGAGCATCTTATAGAAGTAAGATCAGGTGCCAGCAGCGCCCTGAATTTGGCTTTGGTGTAATTAAGGTTGATAGAATGCATTTCGCTAGCGCTGCTAAAAGTGACATTGGCTTTACGATGGAAAAGCGGGCGTATTACCATTCCGAGTATCTATGAAGCTCATTTGGTACAGTATCTATATAGTCAAACTTCAGCTATTTTTTATTAGTTGAATTTTATATCATAACAAACAGCAGTGCCGTGAAGTCTCGTTTCACATTGGAGGTTTTTTAATGTAGGTATATTTTTGTGTAATTTATATTGAACATTCAACATAACAATAATGCTATGATTAAACTCTTGCACTTTAACATAATATTCTACAAATATATTCGATCAATTTGTTGCAATAATGAATTAATTGTGATAACGTTGGGAAATGCTGCAAAACATGCTTATCCTAATCAATCTACGTTTTACAACTCTAAACTCTGTTTGGAGGCCAAATAAATTCTGATTCACATTAGCATAATCTAACTTAAGATTCAATATAATTTGGAACTTGATTCATACTACCACGTTGGATTACTTACTAGTGAGAATATACATCAATGTTGTGACGAATGATTTGTAACGGAAATATTTAGCTAGACTATTTCAAATATAATAACCCGAGTATTTCAAGTTAATAAAAATTAAAAGTAATAGCTTAAATTCTAGACATCACATTTTATCTGCAAAACCCCAGCTTCTTCATTCGATGAAAATTGTGCCAGAGAGCATTAACCAGGACAGCCTTGTTTTGGAGCCATGGGCAACAGATGGGTTGCACCCGAAAGGTTCAAGTTTGGGCCTCTGAAATTTCAAAAATCGATGCCTTTTAATTAAAAAACATTAAAATGGACTGTAAATAGCGTTTCTAAAATCTAAAACGTTTCTACTAATATTAATGTAACTTTTGGCCAAATAATACACATTTGCATAATTTACATATATTTTTAACTTCAGAATGGGATTTTACTAAAATTTTTTGTCACTTTTTTATGTCATTTGGGGTATGTTGCCTTGGCCAAAACTTTTTGGGTCATTGGAATCAGGGGAAGCCGAATATTTTGTCAGCGTCCCTTGTTTAGGAAGCAAGCAGAACATTGTATACTGTTTTGTGCTGGACACCGTAAAAATGTTCCATTAAAGGAAACAACATGGTGTTTATTTATGTTTTATGAAAATGTTTCAGCAAATCATTTCGATGGTTATTACACATATTTTGCTGTTAATGGATTCACATTAGCGTCAGAATGGAAGCGTTGGCTATATTTGTCCAAATTTGCTTCAAAAAATTCTCTTATATTTATTCCTAGTGTCGGACCAGGTTATATCGACGAACGTGTGCGTCCGTGGAACGCGGTATGTTTTGCGACTTCATTTTGTATACCAAAACCGGTATCGTCATTTTAGAGTATTTTCAAAATTCCTAATACCATATTTTGGAGACATCCTATCTAATTAAGCAATCTCTGGTGGAACGATGCGCCATCCTGCAGAATTAGGCGTATACTGTTCCAGATAAAACTGGATGGGTTTACTATGGGGAAGGTGGGTTATGTGATAGAAACAAGAGCGAACCGCTAATATATAAGATGACTGCACTAAAAAGGTAACTGGAAAAATATTTTACATAGATATTTAACTGCAACGCTTTGCTAAAAACGTTTGTTTCCATATGTTTCTACGGAATAAAACAGCCGCTGTGTAGGTACAGTAAAATATAGAGAAGCAAGACTGCAGTTTACGAGAAAACGGGGAAAATTGCTAGAGAAATGGGAATTAAAAGAAATTTTGACATCAAAACGACAAACCGCAATGTAGGACTAAACCGATTCCGCATGGCACTCTACGGCTGTTCTATCAGTGTACAAGGTATCTCACAAGCTGAGGCAATTCGTATACATATATGAAAACATATTTAGTTATGTAAGGTGCTCGACCACATGTGGCCTGTCCACAGTAGGGGGTGGGGGGACCCATTACTTTCCAAATCCCCCCTTGTTCGTGAGATTTTCCCCCATGTCCGTCCCCCCCACTCGGCCGAAAGCCCCATGTTCAACTAATTCCAAAAATTTTTTATGTCTGAAAATTTATGTTCTTTGTTTGCAAATTGTTTTTAAACATTAATAACCACTATTTATAATGCTAAAATATTGTTTTTTAGCTTGAAAGTACGTTCACAGTAGTACAAATGCATGCAAATATGGAAATATTTTGTATTTTTAAGCAAAATTTATCCCCCCCACTTTGAAATTGAGAATGAACATGGGGTCCCCCGAAATTCCCCCCCCCACTTTTCGGAGGGCTGTGGACAGGCCATCCACTATTAGACCGTGTGCTGTAGACGTTGTCATACATTATTGTAATTTGACAATTTTTCAATGTTGAATGAAAAACTTTTGTGGTGAAATGTCCATGTTCCACCACGATGACTTTATTGTACAATACTAATCATGATACTATTTCAAGTAAACCATAGAACATCGGTCTAAGTTGGGATTTTGTACCGCAACGAGTTGACATCAGTACAATAACCAAACTACAATCTTCCGAACGTGGAACCTTTTATCATGACGCATTTTTTGCATAACAAATGCCAACATTTCATTATTAATTGTGAGCGTTTTCCACGAACAAACCTGCTTAATACACCCAATTAGCTACGCTTTATACAATATTATCCGCCCTCCCGACCCATCATCATTTTTGTCACAGATATATTTCCCATGCCCGTAAAGACCATTCTCTCCGCATTAGTATCGGTTTACTTATACCCTCGTAGATGTTTTAAAACTCTGTTAAATTACTGTTAAACATGGTGCAACAAAATATTTAAAGAACACGTTTTAACAGATCGTGGATTTTCTAATCCACTGTACTCACCACAATTGACGGCTACCCTCTGGTTGCAACGAGCTTGTGGAAAAGTAAAATTTTATTTAAAAGGGACGGTCAATTTTAGTGAGGAGTTCTGTTCTGTATTGAGTGTGCAATTTGTTGTTTGATAAAACTTTTGTGAGTAACAGCAACTAGTATGAACACTTTTATAGATTGATGTCACGGCCTGCCTTTCACGGTGTGTGGCCTGTTGTCTGTTTAGAACTTACGCAATTACAAATTATTCACCGGTGACACTTGTCTCCGATGTCAAAAATTGTTATTTATTGTTGTGTTTGTAGATTTTGGACTGAGTGAAGTTTGTCCTGAATTTAACCATGAAGGACGCGAAAACCACAGGGTGTGTTTTGATAATCTAGGGGTCTTCTTGTTGTTTAAATATGTCGCTAGTACCGGATTATACATTGTGGTCATTTAATTTATAGAGGAAAAAGGTTATTTTACACATTCTGTATTTGATAGCCGGTATGCTTCTTTATATTTGAAGCAAAATTTTAGTTTTACTTTCGTAAATAGTTTTAACATTCAGGCAAATACACGCTCACGCGTTGACGGTCAATATTATTCCGACGCATGGTCATATGCAATCCAATCGAAAGCTCCGATAATATCTGTTACGAGCTTTAACGAATGGCACGAAGGCACACAAATCGAACCTGCAGTCCCTCATTCAAATTACCTAGATTATCGTCCTCACAGCGCCGATTACTATTTGAGGACTACTCGAACATGGATTGAAAAGTTTTCATCCAGATCTGGCTCATAGCAACTCAGGTATTGTCATATTACAGCCGCATTCCAGCTGTTGGAGAACCATTGGTTGTGGCTTAGTTATGTTTACCGTGGCAGATGGAAATTACAAATTTATATCAACAGCAACAAATACACTGAGATTGATACTATATCGAGTACTTTGTATATATGCAATAGTATATCTACGATGAAGTATTTACGATGTATTGTTAAACAGTATTGTAATACGTACGTGTTCATAATGTATTTACGCCAGTCTGTCTAAGGAAGTGAGGATATTACTGGACTCGCAATAGTGTATTGTAGATATTCATATTAGTAAAATACCGCATGTAGTCAGCAACGTTGTTCGGTGCTACATAAAGTATGCTTTACTTGGTTTTTGTGATTGTATAAATGACTAATGTCCGGATTTGGCACTGGTTACGTCTTCGCTGGCATAGCTACTGCAATGTATATACAGTTCCCGTCAAAAATGACTGTCGCTCGAGACTCCCTCGAAATAAATTTGATCTAAAAATCGAATTTACTATTAGTTTAAATAGTTTCGAAATCTCGACCGAGCCACTCGCTCATTTTTGGCGAGTACTGAATTTATTATGTAGATGTTTCATATTTTGTGTTAAAACGGCTTCGTTATGTTTGTAGTGATTTAATGTGTACCTGGTGCTTATACAGTACTCGCCAAAAATGACCGTCGCATTTCGAGCGAGCGAGTTCGAGCGAGTCGCCAGCGAGTCTCGAGCGAGTCGCGAGCGAGTGGCTCGCTCGAGATTTCGCAACTATTTAAATTAATAGAAAATTCTATTTTTAGAACAAATTTATTTGGAGCGAGTGTCGAGCGAGCGACAGTCATTTTTGGCGGGTACTGTATATGACATGAGATAAAAGACAGCAAAACATTGAGGATTTTAGGTAGATATAGATTTACTCATATGGAATATTTTAAAAAACCATATTGCATTAAAACTGACCGACAGTGGTTACGGTTATGGAAACTCGTGGTTTTGATGAGCGCTAAGTTATTAAAACTGAAAGAATTTAGTTGTGTTGTACTAAAAGCGCCTGGTTTTCGCTGACTCATCTAATCAATTATTTCTCTGTTGTGTTCTGAGCGTGTTCGGACTGATATACGTACGTTTTAAATATATATAATTTTAGATTTGCCCTAGAATTACAATTCATGTGCTGTGATTGTTTTGACGGTTTATATAGTATTCTTTGTAACTGTATTGAAACGTAACCAGGCATAGAATGTGTGTGGACGACATAATAGTTATGGCATTATGTATGTGCTTAAAGCTGTTAGTTTTTAGTGATGTTATTGAAATGAAGCGTGAGGGGTTTCCACTAGGAGCGCTAGGGGATAGATCGTGAAAACTCTATTTATTTGGCGGCGTTATTCACTAACTCATGACCGGATGGATGGATTTGAACAATATTTTGATGCCATCTTCTGGGTCAAAATAGGAAAAAGTTTTAAGGGTACTTTGTCAAATCAGACCATCCTGATATCTCGCGTTACTATCATTCCATATAGCAACATGCAGAATCAGCTTATCGACTTATTTTGTATGCTATTATGTATTTTTTGTCAGAGTTGCCGTTGTCGAGCTTTGAACCAAAGTTTAAAATATGCCCCAAATATTATAACTTAGAAAAAAGTTTGCAAAACCAGTTTTTTTTCTTTTTTAGGTGAACGATGGTATTGTGTTATTTAAGGGTTAGTAACCCGGCGAGGCGGTACCAGGGTAAAATTTGATAAAATTTAGCACTAAAGATAAAATGAAATCTTGTAATTTTTTCAATATAGCTGAATATATACGATATATTTACATACTATACTTTCAATGTAGTATGTCGCTGAATATATACGAAAAAATCAAATGCATTTCTAACGGCGAGTTCGATTGAGTAAATGCCCACGCACATGGAATGTGGTTGCTAACACAGAGAACTCAAATTTGCAAGGCATACAATCACGTATCATACGCAACATGCAGCTTGCAGATGTCATGTTTATATGTGCACAACGTGCAGCTCAGTGCTTTGGTGTGAGCAACGATTCTGATTTCAAACCTGTTTTTTCAGAAGCCTCTAAAATTACGGCACGACGCTCTTTGCTATGATTTGCTAACTTCTAAAGTTTGACTGGGCACGACTCGTGCCCAGTTGCTGTGACTCGAGTGCCAAAAATATTCTCTTCAAATCTGATTTAATTAATAGTATTTTATTATATATAAATATATATCTTATATTCTTATTCTATTAATGCATCATTCACAGAGAAGTGTGTGCACGAATTGCACACCGTAATCTATTGCAGCGACTATCTTGTAAGGAAACAATATTGTCATTACATTATGTTATTGCAAACATCGCACCAGGGAGTAACCGGAATTCCGGTTCCGGCGAAAATCGTGTTCCGGTTGCGGTTCCGGCAAAGGGCAAAAACCATACCGGAACCGGAATTCCGGTTTAAAAATTTTGTTTGAAATTTTCCACGTTTTTTGCTTCATCCTGTAATCCAAACATATGTAATATATATTGATGATCAAGCTCTGCTTTGACTGAACTATGATACTGATTTATTAGAATGCCCGTTCAAGTGTGATGTTCAATATTATGCTGAAAAAAAACAAGTATTAAAACAATGAACGGACGAATGCGATGTTCGCCAACGTCTTGGATTTCATGTGTAAACATTTTTCTTTTTATTACTCTTGATATTTTCGACATTTTACTCGTGATTAATTTAGTTGAAGTATGGGACCAGTGTTCGCCACACCCTATTATATCACCACATAAATGTTCGTGAACAGGTTTTTATGTGAAAAGGCAAACGCACCCATTTATCTAGTAAAAAAATTTGTGACGTTAGCGAACACCATTAGCTAGGAAGTGTTAATATTAAAGCGTTAACTTCTAATTTCCACCAAAAAACAAGTGCACGTAAATGGTTTAACGACGTCATGTTCGCCCCCAAAAAATCATACGGATTTAACGATATACTGTATGCTGCTCTCGGATTTCCAGTTAAAATTTGATTAAGATTTTTTCACATCTTAGTATTTTAACATTTTGGTTGTGGCCACACGTTCGCGAACAATAAACGCATAGTTTATATCCTTCTTAGTATTACCGTAGTGTTAGGACATAATGTGTGTTCGGGGACAGCTTAATCTCAACAATGCTTTATGTTCATGAACAATTTTTGCATAAGAAAGCTCGGTCTGTTCGCACATAAAATTTATAAAATTGTATACATCATAGCACCGTTCGCCAACCAGTCAGACCTTTAAGAATATCAAGAATAATTGTGTTAGCATAACGAAAAATTTCAAAATTCAGGTAGCCTAATTTAGCGTTTCGGAATGCAGTTATGGTGAAACTGCAAAAAGGTACATTGTGTTAACTAACGTAACTTAAATGTTTTTGTGATTAGATACTAAGCGTTCGCAGAACAGAAAATTTTGGAAATAGCGTTGGGCTATTGTAACTACCAGTTTGTTTTCTAACAACATGTACATGATGTCAAAGTGGGATGGTAGGCGGCGCAGCTTAAGTTTACTCATGGATAATGCTTGCTGAATTTGATAATGGTACCCCATCCAATCCGATATTGGTGCCCCCTCTGGTTTGATAATAGTACCTCAAAAACGTTCGATATTGGCCAGTTTGATATTGATTCTCCCATCCAGTTTGATATTGATTCCCCCATCCAGTTTGATATCGGTGCCCCCTCCAGTTTGATATTCTTGATATAATTAATGAGTTACATATAAGAATTAACAAAAGTGATAAAAATATAGGAAAATTATGTTAATATCTATGTTTTGGAAAAAATATAAAAGAACTTTTTATAATTTGCAGTCAAAAGATCGATATTGGCTGAGATGCCGTGGGATGGGTATGCCAATGTAGTAAGGCATTACATCATTTCCGCCTCTTTTGACCATCAGTTATGGGTCTGTTGGACCTATGTATCTGGAGGGAGAGACCAATGTCAAACAGGAGGAGGGCACCAATATCAAACTGATGGGGGCACTTGTCTAGAACTGGAGAGGGACATCAATATCAAACTGGATGATGCTATTGAGGGCGCAGTATAAGCCAATGTTATTGTATCAGCAATATTTTATCCTGTGCTATTGATTACGCTATGTTTGGAATAACAATGACATGACAATATTGTTTTCTTCCAACATGGTTGCTGCAAAAGCTTACGGTGTGCAATTCGTGCATTCACTTCTCTGTGAATGATGCACAAGTAGAAGAATACCATATTCGTATTGTGTCATTATGTTTATATATAGTAAATTGCCTCCATCTTACGTTAAATGATCGCACGTATTTTAAATGAACGAGCGGATTGTATTTAATCCAAGCGATAGCATCGGCGACAAGCTGTTAAATATGTTCTAAGTTCTTTATGTGGCCTTTTAACATATATATGCCAGTGTACATACGGACGCCTCTACAAGCGTTTTTAAAATTTCAAACCTGCACCGGTCTGTTCGCATGACAGAACGAGCCATAATTATATTAGCACTTGATACTTATGCTGCGAGGAAGGTATTTATAGATAATACGCGGTGTTTTGTGGTAGGTTACTGTCTGGTGGTGGCATAATCTAAAGTCGATATAGGGTATAGATTAATGATTCTGCTTAAAGAAACACGCTTAAGTGGTTTTCGGTTCAAAAATTTATTTTTGGCTTTCATTTTCTATTTCTATCTTGTGAAGAACGGAAAAAGTTAGCACTGCGGTTTACACGTCTGAACTTAGTCTCATGTCTAACGCCGCACGCCATACATTTTTGGAAATTTAAACTATCAAGATACGGCTAGAAAAATATAAACTACTGCGGGTTTTTGTGTGAACGATAGACAATCGCAAAACAGTTGCTTAGGGGATTTATGACGCGTCACGAGTTTGATGATTTTTATGAAGATTCTAAGTGTAAACAGCATTTCTAAGTAGACAAATGAACAGGTAAGCATTATGTCATACCCCGGATCCGCCACCTTTCGAATACATCCACTCTTCATCTGAGTGGGAACACTAAAGATTTCTACTAACAGTTGCTCAGGGGATTTATGACGCGCCACGAGTTTGATGATTTTTATGAAGATTCTAAGTGAAAACAGCATTTCTAAGTAGACATATGAACAGGTAAGCATTATGTCATACCCCGGATCCGCCACCTTTCGAATACATCCACTCTTCATCTGAGTGGGAACACTAAAGATTTCTACTTAAAAAGGTTTTTATGAAATGCATGGGTTTCTAACATACTTCGGCCAAAATGGAGTTTAATGAAAATTAACTCTCAACTGTCTTAACCCAGGTCAAGAAATTAATGTGAATGTATTCATGAGTCATTTGCGTGTTTGACAGCTAGCACACCACATTGTCGCTGGCATGCCAGTTCCCTCTGATTGTAGATGTCACGCCAACGTCTACAAATTGGTGTAATGGGCTGGCTGTCGCCCACAATTTAGTGAAGTGGCATGCTACTTTTACAAGTTGGGGGTGCTGGCATGCCACCGTTTAAGAGTTGATGTAACTACTGTGACTGTGTCTACACATTGATGCCGCAGGCATGATACAATGTTCAAATTGGTGTAAATGACATGTACACACTGATCTAATGGCTCGACAGTAAAGTAGCTGAGTGGCAACC
Source organism: Trileptium ribeirensis (assembly GCA_030248225.1). NCBI lineage: Eukaryota > Metazoa > Nematoda > Enoplea > Enoplida > Thoracostomopsidae > Trileptium > Trileptium ribeirensis. Next base: position 4,574 of record JASANE010030344.1, on the reverse strand, counting down.
ATACCTACGCATTTGTACGCGTTACCAGTCACAGAGATACTATCTATGCTGTATATCCGAAAATCAATTTATGAAGATTGATAGGGTACATTAAAAGACGTACATTTTTAGTAGCGTTATAAAATCAGTATTTTTAGTGAGTTTCCTGTTATGAAATTTGAAGGACAATGCAGTAAATGGAAACAACCTTTAACGTTAGACCTATATATTATAAGGCATAAATCACTCTCTCATTCATCGATTTAGCCACCTCACCGCAACTGTTACTTAAATACTTTCAAAATCCCTAAAATATACTATATATAAATATATTAATGTCGAAGGTCAGTTGGCTACTTGAGGTGGATAGATGGTCTCGTGGTAGGGGTATTCAGGGGATGCAAATCTATGACATTTAAATTTCAGGCACTTATGACTATTTTGGACTGTTCATAATTTCCTCTACTTTTCACCAATTTTGCCTCAGTCTGGCCAAATTTCGGTGGGTGGTCTGCGGAACCTGTAAAAGGTGTAAGATAAATGTGGTTGAGGCTGCGACCCTTCCGGGTGAGCCCCCTGCCCCACATCGACACCTATGATTAATATATGAAATAACAACTTAGCATATTTTCGTTACCTAGCATTTGCTTAGTGTATATATTCACTTGTTATAGAAGTTTTTTGGATAATAATTACAAAGATAGATGATAGCCAACTTTTCAGTTCAATAGTTTAATTGTAAGTTGTGTGATAATCGATTTAAATTTCGATGTCATAGCTAAAATGCATCGGACCTCGCAGCTACTTCAAATAGTAGTCGCACGGTGAAACACTACTTAAATTGCAACTGTAAATGATAAATTTTACACAAACGACGATAATGAACCGAAAAAATACGTGGTTTCTCAGCTACAAGACATAGACATAGTATTTGCTTGTCCACAGTGGGGAGATGGGAACCCTCCACGTTCAAAATATCCCATGTTTGTCTTCCCACTCGGCCGAAACCCCATGTTCAATTAAATCCACAAAATTTATTTTTGTATGCAAAATGTTTTATACATTAATCACCACTATTATAATGATAAAACGTCGTTTTTTAGCTTGAACGGCAGTAATACCATGTGAATTTTTGCGCAAAATTTACTCCGCCCACTTTTAATTTCTCCCAAGAATGAACATGGGGCCCCCACTTTCCGTAAGGCTGAGGACTGGCCGGTAGTATAATCTGCTGTGTTACTAACGAAACGAAGACTGTAAAATATATGTCTTTGACAACAGTGCGGTAACTTGGTAATGGTGAAAAAAGGGACTGGACTGAGTCACCGGTAATTGAGTTAGCATTATTACAAAGTACGTATGTCTTGCTAAAGCATGCAGTGGAAACATCATGAATGACCAAATATTGTTCGCTTTCAAAATCAGGCCGTAATATGAAATATTACTTTGTAACTGTAGGTAGGCTATTTATTTGACAGATACTTATTAAGTTAGTAGATATTTATGAACATAGTAACTGTGATGATATTATGTTTGCGTTTTGCAGACTGATTAATGTAAATACTTTAAAAGTTTAATATTCTGAAAATTTAAAGGATTCAATCTACTTGGAATATACGTTTGATTTATTAATACAATTCATAAGACTTTACTTCCGGTTGACTTAGAGGTATAATGATATTTCGGATGACTTTTTAAGATTAGTAAAATCTAACTTCCCTGTAAAGAGTTGTAGTCGATAGGATGCAAATTCGTTAAGATTTTGATGTGACATCTGATTTGATCGCCCGACGAGATCATGTAGTAGTAGTGTTTATTCTGTTTAATTATTAATTATGTAGACTTTGAAATGGTGTTATACCACTGCATAACCTGATAGTGGTCCCAAGCTTACTGAGCGGTGGAAGCAAGCCAGGATATTTGGCTCCTCGAGGAACTTGAATGAACAACTACAAAAGCAGTGAAAAAGGCCGGTACGATAACTATACATATTTGTGTATCGTTTTCTCAGAATTACCAGCTCATCTCCGCACTGAACCAATTGCGGTTCTATACATATTTTATTTCAAGGTAAGCCTGTAGCATGAAATCAAGACTCGCATTTGAAATATCTTTAGAGTCCTTATCGCACACTTTAAAATGTTCGAGATTAATTATAGTTCGGTCTTGCAAATTTTCGGTGTCATTATTAAATGAGAATCGCTAACACTACACCAGAGCTAAACGATCATACTATGACACTCCCCCGGTTGACTGCATAACCATAACTAAAGCTGTTGGTGACCGTAATCTTTAGTTCGACTGGTTTGAAAGGCTGTGATTTTTTCTTTACCAATGCTTCATGGTTAATATATAGCGGGTTCAATTACACCTAAGCACTAAGAACGGAGACTAAGCTTAAGCACTAAGGCTATTGTAGCCAAGGCACTGAGACTCTCGTACATACTAAGGCGAGGCTTCAATTATTACATTATCATTATACAATACCTATTTCACAATATTCCTCCGTATAGATCTCATTATATTCTTTTCAGCTTCAAAGCTAAGTTAATGTCGGAAATCAGAAAGTCGAAGACCGGCTGAGTATGCTAAGCTGATATTAGTTTATATATATAACAACAGCTGTCGTCCGTTTACGCTGCCTCTGCAAAATCGCTGTACAAATAAGCGATACATTGTATGTAAATATCTAGCCAGGTAATACTGTTTGATCGCCGAGCTCTGTGAAGACATCCACTGCTTCAATATTTTGTGCATAGTTGCCTATAGGTATCCCGATGTATCGTACCCAGGCGCTAAGTCCGAATCCCTCTCTGGCAGGTGAGCCGACCATCACTCACCACCCCCTTGGTGCCGAAGTCGCCACCCACCCACCGTTGCCCGGCATACCGACACCGTGTGGTCGAAAGCTGACTTCCCGAAGGGCCTGGCTACCCCCGCAGGGACATCGGACTGAGCATGTATAAATTTTGGGCTTCGTCTTGCTCTTCCGTACGCTGATTTTGCGGTTAACGAACTCCCGTATGCAGCATGTACTGGAGGGGGGGGTCAGACCACATGCGATGAGGGGGCTAGGATCGGCCGCTTGGCACCGAGCGAAGGGTATTAGACGACTGGAGGGGGTAACTCTCGTCCTTTATGAGCATGTATGGTTTAAGCGTGCTGTGTATTGCTATGCCTTACTTTAACTCAGGTTGTCGATATGTCTACTTGTATTCGGTGCTTTTTTGCGAGGTTGCTTAAGGGTACGAACACAAGCTCCGCAGTGGCTTATCTGTATATTAAATCGGGTGCGCTGTATTAACTCTCTTCTCTGTATTTCGCAGCATAGTTTCGCCAGTTAATACATTAAATTATCTTCAGAGTGCACCCTGGTCCTTCATTCATTCTACCATATAGCAAAGTATTACAAGAAGGCTGTATTAACATGTAAAAAGCAATTTGATTTGCGTCTATTGTGAGAATGAAGCCACAAAAATTGTTTCCTTTTTGGGATTTTAAGTGTGTAGTGTCTGTTTAGTTTCTTAGCAACAACTACTTTCTTTTATCTATGTGGTTTTCAAATAATTTAATAAAGCCCAATTTTCACGTTAGTTGGGAATTCGCGGATCTAGGAAATAAACTTCTAACATCGGGGGTCGAATTTGGTAGGTCCTAAACAAGTGGCCTTTCATGCATTTAGTGGATATTGCGTATGATGCGAAATGTGCTGTGCGAAAAAACTAATTAAATCGTTTAAATACTGCTACACTCATAATTGGATCGTCAAATAGCTAGTATGTATGAAATGTTCTGGGTGTAATAAACAAGTTAAATAGCATATATTGATACACTCGAAATTCAAAAATTTCTCCTCAACAATTTCCCAGCATAGATTGATACACTCTCAATTCAGAAGCTTGGCCCGACAGGCCTCATTTTTTTCATAAATTTTCACTCGCAAAGCTACGGCTATCCTACACCTCGTTGCCATGCCAGTTTTGCAATCCGTTGATGTCATGTCAGTTGCGCCAATTGTATAGATGCTGTCATGCCAGTTGCATCAATAGGTACATGCTGTCATGCCAGTTGCACCAGTTTGTAGGTGGTGTCATTCCAGTTACATCAATTTGTACCTCCTGGCATGCCACTTGCACTAAATTGTAGACGATGGCAAGCACTTCACCAATTTGTAGACTTTGACGTGACACTATCTACAATCAGAGAGTAACTGGCATGCCAGCGATTACAATTTGGTGTATTTGAAATACCAGCTTACAAAGAGTGCGTAGCCATTGCACGCAAATTAATGTGAATTACACACAGAAGGCTCCTAAGCTTGACCGAGAATTCAGTCAAATTGGTGCTGAAACTGAGTTGTTACCATTCAATTTGTAGGACAATGGTGTCGGAGGTTCAAAATGGTGCTGAAATATGATAACTTTTTGCCAAACTGGGATTGTTGGCGATGATTACACTGAGCAAATTATGTGGCCTACCCCCGGTTCGGGATAGGCAGGTCTTGTCGTCGGCGCTGTACACAGTGCGAAATCTGCCGTTGTCAATCGAGGAACTCAGCACATTTGTTGGATACGAAGGAAAAGTCGAATGGCCCT
>JASANE010030343.1:0-36844 GCA_030248225.1 Trileptium ribeirensis | reverse complement strand
CAATACATTGTAGTATTTGCGCGTTCATTTCTTACAAATAGACGCTTAGCGTTCTACCATCTTAATGTTTTAGGAAAAATTTCACTGACCTTTCTTTAAAGACGAATGGACCATATCGGCTGCCCAAACTATGGACAGATTAAATTGCATGACGTTGGGCCTGATGCAGACAAACGAATATTTATGAACTTTAAGTTAACTAATAGTGTTATGTGCCACGTATGCATTATATTGTTGCCAATGAATCTATATGGCGTTTACTTATTGAAACTATCTAGGTTCAATCTGCTGCCACGGGAAAAGTTTGCTAAACTTTGCATAATATACACAATAATTCATGCTGGAAAAATTAAACAATTCTACAACTATGCATCGCTCAAATGACACTTTCCCTCATAGAGTCATACGTGTGTAATAGCATACATTGCGACGCTAAGCACCAATCGAGTTTGTCGTGCTACGTGCGTTTGCACGTGCGTTGTTGGTCGCTCACTTTGTGAGTTTCTGTAGGGAAAAGAGCATAACGTCCTAGATAGAGTAGTAGCTAACGTATAAGGCTCTCAGCAAATGGATCTAGGTTCAATACGCTGTCATGGCAAAAGTTTGTTAAAGTTGCACAACATACACAATAATTCATGCGGGAAAGGGTTAAACGAAATTACGGCTACACATCGTTCAAATGACCCTTTTCCGAATAATGTTACACGTGTGCAATAGAAAACATTGCGACGCGGAGCACTAGTCGAGTTTGTCGTGTGGCGTGCGTTCGCGCTCGCGTTGTTTTTCACACGCGTTGTGAGTTTCCTTAAGAAACAGAACATCAGATCCTAAATACGGCAGTGGTTAACGTACAAGGCTCTCAGCAGAATGATCTAGGTTCAATCCGCCGCGACGGCAAAGGTTTGCTCCACAATGCACAACATACACAATAATTCATGCGGGAAAGGGTTAAACAAAATTACGGCTATGCATCGGTCAAATGATCCTTTCCCACATAAAGTTACGCGTGCGTAAGCAACAGCGTACATTGCGGCGCGAAGCACCAAATGACTTGGTCGCGCGGCGTGCGTTTGCACGCGCGTTGTTTTTTCGCTCGCATTGTAAGTTTCCTTAAGCAACCGATTATCGGCTCCTAAATAGCATAGTGGGTAACGTTCAAGATCCTGAGCAAAACAATCTGGGTTTAACCTGCTGCCACGGCAAAAGTTTGCTCAACGTTGCGCGACACACATAATAAATTATGCGGGAAAGGGTTCAACAAAATTACGGCTATACATCGCTCAAATGACCCTTTTCCGCATAAAGTTACACATGTGCAATAGCGTACATTGCGGTACCAAGCAGCAATCGAATTTGTCGTGCGGCATGCGTTTTTACGTGCGTGGTAGTTCGCTCGCGTTGTGAGTTTCCTTAATGAACCGGGTATCAGCTTTTAAATAGCGTAGCGGGTAACGCTCAAGACCCTCAGCAAAACAATTTGGGTTCAACCTGCTGTTACGGCAAAAGATTGCTAAACGTTGTACAACATACATAAAAAATGATGTGAACAAAATTAGGACTATAAATCGCTCAAATGACCCTTTCCCGCATAGAGTCACGCGTGTGTAATAACGTACATTGCGACGCTAAGTACCAATCGAGTCTGTCGTGCGGCGTGCGTTTGCACGTGCGTTGTTGGTCGCTCGCGTTGTGATGTTCCTTAGGGAACAGAGCATCACGTCCTAAATAGCGTAGTAGCTAACGTATAAGGCTCTCAGTAAATGGATCTAAGTTCAATCCGCTGCCACGGCAAAAGTTTGCTAAAGTTGCCCAACATACACAATAATTCATGCTGGAAATGGTTAAGCGAAATTACGGCTATACATCGCTCAAATGACCCTTTTCCGCATCAAGTTACACGTGTGCAATAGCGTACATTGCTACGCAGAGCACCAATCGAGTTTGTCGTGCGGAGTCCGTTCGCGCTTGCGTTGTTTTTCGCGCGCGTTGTGAGTTTTCTTAAGGAACAGAACATCAGGTCCTTAATACGGTAGTGGTTAACATAAACTCTCAGGAGTATGATCTAGGTTCAATCCGGCGCGACGACAAAGTTTGCTCGACGTTTCACAGCATACACAATAATTCATGCGGGAAAGGGTTAAATAAAATTACGGCTATGCGTCGGTCAATGGATCCTTTCCACATAAAGTTACATGTGTGTAAGCAATAGCGTACATTGCGGTGCGAAGCACCAAATGACTTTGTCTCGCGGCGTGCGTTTGCAAGCGCGTTGTTTTTTCGCTCGCATTGTGAGTTTCCTTAAGGAACCGATTATCAGCTCCTAAATATCTTAGTGGCTAACGTACAAGGCCCTCAGCAAAACAATCTAAGTTTAACCTGATGCCACTGCGGACAATCGGGTTTGTCGTGCGGAGTGCGTTTGCACATGCGTTGTAGTTCGCTCACGTTGTGAGTTTCCTTAATGAACCGAGCATCAGCTCCTAAATAGTGTAGTGGGTAACGTTCAAGACCCTCAACAAAACAGTCTGAGTTCAACCTTATGCCACTGCAAAAGTTTGCTCAACGTTGCGCAACATACATAATAATTAATGTGGGAAAGGCTTAAACAAAATTACGACTATACATCGGTTAAATTCTCGCATAGAGTTATACGTTTGAATAGCATAGCGTCAATTGCGGCGCTAAGCACCAATCGAAGTTGTCGTGTGGGGTGCGTTTGCACGTGCGTTGTTGTTCGTTCGCGCTGTGAGTTTCCTTAAGGAACCGAGCATCAGGTTCTAAATAACGTAGCGGCTAAGGTACACGGCTCTAGTAAAAACGATCTAGGTTCAATTCGCCGCCACGGCATGTACAACATACACAACAATTCATACTGGAAAAGTTAAACAAAACTACGAATATGCATCGCTCAAATGACTCTTTCCCGCACAGAGTTACACGTGTGTAATAGAGTATATTGCGCCGCTAGTCACCAATCGAGTTTGTCGTGCGGCGTGCGTTTGCAAGTGCGTTGTGCTCCGCTCGCGTTGCAAGGTTCATTAAGGAACCGAGTAACAGCTCTTAAATAACGGAGCGTCTAACGTACAAGGCTCTTATTAAAACGATGAAAGCTCAATCCGATGAAACGGCAAAAGTCCGCTCCACGTTGCACAACATACACAATAATTTATGCGCGAAACTGCTAAATAAAATTACGACTATTTATCTCTCAAACGATTCTATCCCGCATAGAGTTACACGTGTGTAATAGTGTATATTACGACGCTAAGAACCATTCGAGATTGTCGTGCGGCTTGCGTTAGCAAGGGAACGTTTAACATACAACACTCTCATTGAAACGACCAAGGTTTAATCCGTCGCCACGACAAAAGTCCGCTCAACGTTGCACAACATACACAATAATTCAAGTGGGAAAAGTTAAACAAAACTAAGTCTATGCATCGTTCAAATCACCCTTTCAAGTATATAGTCACACGTCTGTAATAGCGTACATTGAGACGCTAATCACCAATCGAGTTATCGTGCGGCGTGCGTCTGCGTACATTGTTGGTCGCTAGTATTGTAAGTTTCTTAAGGAACAGAGTTTCAGGTCCTAAATAGTGTAGTAGCTAACGTTGAAGACTCTCAGCGAAACGATCTAATGTCCATCCGCTGCCAGTTCGATGAACGTTGCACAACATACACAATAATTCATAAAGGCTTAAACAGTATTACGATTGTTTATCGCTCAAATAACCCTTTCCCGCATACAGTTGCACTTGTGTAATAGTGTACATTGCGGCGGGAAGCACCAATTGAGTTTGTCGTGCGGCGTGCGTTTGCACGTGGGTTGTAGGGCGCTCGCGTTGTGAGTTTCCTTAAGGAACCGAGCATCAGGTTCTAAATAACGTAGCGGATAAGGTACACGGCTCTAGTAAAAACGATCTAGGTTCAATTCGCCGCCACGGCATGTACAACATACACAATAATTCATACTGGAAAAGTTAAACAAAACTACGAATATGCATCGCTCAAATGACTCTTTCCCGCACAGAATTACACGTGTGTAATAGAGTATATTGCGCCGCTAATCACCAATCGAGTTTGTCGTGCGGCGTGCGTTTGCAAGTGCGTTGTGCTCCGCTCGCGTTGCAAGGTTCATTAGGGAACCGAGTAACAACTCTTAAATAACGGAGCGTCTAACGTACAAGGCTCTTATTAAAACGATGAAAGCTCAATCCGATGAAACGGCCAAAGTCCGCTCCACGTTGCACAACATACACAATAATTTATGCGCGAAACTGCTAAATAAAATTACGACTATTTATCTCTCAAACGATTCTATCCCGCATAGAGTTACACGTGTGTAATAGTGTATATTACGACGCTAAGAACCATTCGAGATTGTCGTGCGGCTTGCGTTAGCAAGGGAACGTTTAACATACAACACTCTCATTGAAACGACCAAGGTTTAATCCGTCGCCACGACAAAAGTCCGCTCAACGTTGCACAACATACACAATAATTCAAGTGGGAAAAGTTAAACAAAACTAAGTCTATGCATCGTTCAAATCACCCTTTCAAGTATATAGTCACACGTCTGTAATAGCGTACATTGAGACGCTAATCACCAATCGAGTTATCGTGCGGCGTGCGTCTGCGTACATTGTTGGTCGCTAGTATTGTAAGTTTCTTAAGGAACAGAGTTTCAGGTCCTAAATAGTGTAGTAGCTAACGTTGAAGACTCTCAGCGAAACGATCTAATGTCCATCCGCTGCCAGTTCGATGAACGTTGCACAACATACACAATAATTCATAAAGGCTTAAACAGTATTACGATTGTTTATCGCTCAAATAACCCTTTCCCGCATACAGTTGCACTTGTGTAATAGTGTACATTGCGGCGGGAAGCACCAATTGAGTTTGTCGTGCGGCGTGCGTTTGCACGTGGGTTGTAGGGCGCTCGCGTTGTGAGTTTCCTTAATGAACCAAGCATCAGTTCCTAAATAGCGTAGTGGCTAACACACAAGGCTCTTTAGCATTTAATACACTGCCACAGCAAATATTTGCTTAACGTCACACGCAGTGATTCATGCGGGAAAAGGTTAAACAAAATTGCAACTATGTATCGCTCAAATACCCCTTTCCCGCATAGAGTTACACGTTTGTAATAGCGTACATTGCGGCGCGAAGCACCACTTGAGCTGTACGGCGTGTGTTTGCACTGCGTTGTTGGTCGCTCGTGTTGTGAGGTTCCTTAAGAAATAGAGGATTAGGTCCTAAATAGCGTAGCGGGTAAGGTACAAGGCTCTTAATAAAACGATCTAAGTTTAATTTTTTCCATGGAAAAAGCTTGCTGAACGCTGCACAACATACATAATAATTTATACGGAAATGTTACACAAAATTACGTATAGCTCAAAATACATTTCCCGCATAGAGTTACATATGTAGTAATAAATATGATATATCATTTACGAAAATTGACCTTCTATTACAGTAAGAAAAGTATCTTGGCTGTCAGAAGTTCATAAGCTGTAGGCCAGTTTTAAGTCAAAGGTCGTCCGTTAAGCAGTCGGTCTGCCGATGACCCGTCGGTCGGCCATCGAGGCAAAATTTTACCAGCCGGCCAGGCGTTTGTTGCCTAAATCTCTACCTGTGAATGGCTGACTTTGTGTTATATGCATGTGTATATGAGTGCCGAGTAATTTGCAGTTTCGATGTTGCTTTTAATGAAGTATAGTTGGTAATAAGTTATGGTTAGTTTATCTAAAAATAGGCATTGGATTAGGAATGTCATAAATAAATGGTTTTTGATTTTAATATGCTTTTATGACACGTCAGAATTCTACAAATTTAATTTTGTTATATTTCGTCCTGTGGCTAAAGCATAACAAAATATCATTCTTTATGATTTTAGAACTTTAAATGTATTGTTAAATACACAAAGTTATAATGTGCTTTATGCAGCATAAACTCTTCGAATTAAGGTAAAAAATTTTGCTTTTTACAGTCTTCGTTAGGGTTACGCGTGCATCATATTACCAACAGAAGTCGAACGTCTTCATATTGACCGAGCGGACATATGACTGTGTATATGATTATTCCCTTTGTAAAGTTTGGAAAATTTTTCCGTTTGCAATACGTCAAGTGCGCTTCAAACGCGCTCTGTAAAATAAAAGATTAAAATATGTGTAAATGAGCTAAATGTGTAGTATACCTTTACCAAGAAGTAGTAGATTGGCATCAGCGATTGCATTCGTATCATCTAGGCTTATGAACTAGTTTTGATTTTAGCTATATTCTTATTTATTTAAAAGCTCGTGTACGGAGAGTAGTCTCTCAGTCAGAGGTAGAACCTGATCACTGACGTCAAATGTTTAACTATTTCAACTCTGTTACTGAGTGAAGATTAAATAATGTGCGACTCTGGCAGAACATTGTTCTTACACCAGTAGTTACAGGTGTCCTAGGGGAGTAAAGGTTAGACCTTAAGGGTCAGCTCGTCTAAGCTATAATCACACCATCCTCTTGAGGTATCTTACCCCCGGCACGCTGTAGGCGCGCGGAAAATTAATTATGAGCATAATTCCAAAATTAAAAATAATTATTATATATGAGAAAGTACTTGCTATGCATCTGCATTATCCCACCCACCTGGCCCTGTCTCTTCGGATTGTTTCGATCGTACTGGTTTCACACCCCCCTGACATTTTAAACGGAATATCCACACAGCAAATCCATTAAATTTTGCATGAAGGTTGACTGTCTTCAACATGTATTAATCTCGGCAGTCATTCCGGATTTTTCGCAGTATGTAGACTTAGACTTCTTATTTACTATTATGAGCGCGAACGAATTTGTTAGAGGTTTGTTTATCCCCTTATTTCATGAATTAGAATGTATGTATTTCGAGTAGCATTGGTCAATCTGTTAGCGGCGTGATGATTCGAACCCCGAGCACTTGGCTTATAGTAGCTCTGGCTGATAGCTGTGCTATGAATATGTAGTTGCTCGGATCCTTAAGGCTCCTCACATCGTGGCCGAATGGCAACCCACTGTCACACGTACGCTGCACAACTATTTGAGTTAACACCTTCGTTGGTATTGCGTTAAGTTGCCGAAGAGCAATCATACGTGTGAATGAGTTTCACAAGCAGTGTTCGTGGTTGTCATCAAAATAAAGGGATATTTGTTGGTTTTTATATGGTTAGTGTTTGTTGATACATTTATGGAAAACATATTATAGCAAATTATCCTATTAAACAAGTACATATATTGCTTCAGGTTTGCCGACACGCTACTATTGGTAACTTGCAATTTTAGTTTGGGTCATTTATGCTTGGCACTTAACGCTTACTGCTACATCAATTATGACAATTAATCCTGGAAACTAACCCGTGTGCAGTTGTGTTGTATTATGGACCAAATTTTTCTTCAAAAATTACATTTTTGCTTTTATTGTGAAGCATAATAGTCAAAGCGGCGAAGTGTTTCACTGTTCTTGTAATTTATGAATAAATGGTGTCGTATCGACGTTATATAACGCAATTAATTTACGGAACGACTAATATTTTTGCTATAACAATTAAATTTGCGTTTTAGAGAAGTTATAGCCGCTAGTTACTGTAAATATATATGGCTGTGCTGTTACCGAATAACATTTAAAAATAAAATATTTAATATATTGGTCACGGTTGTTACTGTAAAGCTGCTACAAAATTGTATTTTTACAGCTTTTATTCAATTCATATTCATATTCACAGGAGCTGCAGCTCTACGAACCAATAATGGTCTCTAATATAAAGATTTTTAATATGTGTCCTATAATTAATATATTTTTCCTTGTAATTAAGGGCTAAGTTATTGAACACAATAGAAAAATACAAACATTCCCGGTTTCAAACGAATACTTTGTATTGTGTTTTCTGCTTAATTTACGCTCCAACTGTTAGATACGACAAATTTCTAAGATATCTGTAGTGCAGTTGCGTGAAAGAGTTAAGGAAAATTAATTTAATATAGACTGGTGCATTTATTTGCAAGACCGCTCTGTCAAATGCAATATAGAGAAGATGTACCGCACGGGTGTAACTTCCAGCGCATAATCAATATATCGAGCCCACATTACTGCATTGGATTCGCGCGTGGAACACTGCATAGATATTGCATCGTGCGTTAATCAGTCTACTGTTTAGTCAGAACAGTTACGTGGTGTGAAAATAGAAGCTGCGTGCATTATATTGATTTCTTAGACTAGCCAGTTCCTAGGTTTTTGTGAGCGATCGTTCAAGTTTCGTTTAGTTTATAACGTGCCTAACTTTCGCCGTACTGAAGTAAATTTTGTGCCATGATGGAGTACATCTAGTTCTTGAAGGAGTGTCGATAATAGACGGGTTATGCTTATGGGTGTGGATCCGGAGATAGACGAATAGGGGGACTAGTCCCCGTCCTTTCTCAATTCTCCATTCAGGTGACCGAGTAAATTTCACCCAATTTTTGACAAATTGACTTAATTATTTCGTACTTTTTTCCTTAATTTAGCCAAAATCCGTAAAATTTTCTGGGCCCTCCGGCAGGCGCCTGAGAGGGCAGGCTGTTTAGCTAATACGGTGGATGGACACCTGTGACATGTATGATGTTCAGTTCATATCTCCCATCATATTTGAGAACAAATTGGCGCCCTTGGAACAGCTGTTCTGTTTGTGCTCAGTTATTTGGTCATTAATTTTTTATGAATCTCGCAATAAATGTAAATGTCGAAAATCTCGCACAATACCTCATGAAGTTTATATAATTGCCATAGGTTGCGGCTGTAGTAACACAAGAGGAACATCATTTAAAGCTATTTTTTTGTATTGAGCAACCGCCACTGAGAAATAGCACAGCAAGGTTTTGCCGTTATATATTTAAAGACAGGCATCTCTCGGAATCAAAACGCCTAAGCCTTGGCGGTCATTAAGTTTAAAAGGTTAAAGTTATCTTTAGCACCTTAAATATATACCGTTACTTGTTGTTTTGGATACCAGCTTTGTAAATTATATTAATATTTACATCAGAAAAAATAGCAACGTAATTTGTCAATTATCAAAAAATGAATGTTTACAAGTTTCTGATATATTTGATAATATTTTTAATTATTTTGATTGATCTAACAGATGCAGCATACGGTAAGTTCCCATCAAATGTATTTTTATAGTTTTTCATTTCTAACTACGTAATCATTGCTTGCAACAGTACCGGTACAGAATTCAATGATACTGATGTTAATGGTAATAATTCAATGATAATGGTCCTTCTAATTTTACAAAAGCAAGAACCTAGCGACGTACGCATTCTATACCAAAACACCCGTTATTTGTGGGTTCAAATAGCTGCCCTCTAAAGTGACTTAATCCTGTATTAGCGCTTGGTTCATGTTATAAGCCAGGTCAAATGTGGTTCAAGCTTAGCACCGAGCAGCAAAAAGAGTGGTACCTTTAAGAGAATATTTCACAAACATTTCACAAGCACTTGCATTTCGGCGCAAAAATAGGATGATAAGCTATTTTTAAAAAATCAGTCCCACGATTATGTGTATCGTAGCATAAATTATTGTCACAAACCTTTTAGCTTAAACAAGATGCAACAAAACTAAACATTTATTACTCAGAACGTCACAAAAAGGTAACACAGTTTTCTCACTTATTAATTTTTGCAAAATTTAAATCGGATGGTTGAAGAGGACTTGCTATTCCTTTTATAGTCTCGAATTGAAACGAGTTCTTTTCGGGCTGGAGTGGAAACTGTTAATGTAATCGGACTTTCACATGGAGAATTTTTATAAACTTGTAGTTTGCTGAATTATACAATTTTGCTCACGTTTATCTAAGAGCAATTTTGCTTGCAATATATATAACGTTCAACCTTACAGGTAGACCAAGAAAGAAAAGGAGGCGTGGTAAGTGCTGCTCCATTGATAGTCTTGTTCTTTTTACAAAACAGCGCTTTGATAGAATACCCAACTGTAAGTAGTTTTATATTTTTGTATAATATCCAAAGCAAACAAACGCGGATCAATAATTTAGTAAGAAGCATATTCAACCATCTTGGTCCGTTATCTGCATCATGCAGAAACCCACATGCTATCTACAGATGTAGGCAACGATATGCGTTATCTTAGAGCCTTACAGTAGACATGATAAATACAATAATGTAAAACTTAAAATCTGCAAAATTAGAACAAGTTTTAGTTTAAAAATTATGATGGACGCTTAAGTTGGCTATTTTTTTCAAAATAAGTCACATCAGAGTCGGCAACATCATTTATATCTCTAAATGTTTTGAAAATCGTGACAGCTCAAATCGACGAAAGTAGCAAAGTGCATCATTTCGAGATTTGCAGGAACCTTAAAGCACGATCAAACCTGATTCTCGCAAAGCTGATTAAACTAAATAAGTAGCGAAACATACGCTTTTATGCAAGGTTGTTAAATTTTATTGTCGCGCCTATAGCTAAAGATTGTATTGCAGTCTTAGTATATTGCCGATGAAAATGTCGCTCGTGTTACGGTCGTACTGTGCCGCACGTTCGTATCTATTTGGATCGGTCTCAGGGGCGTAGCGGAAAATACAAAATGTCTACAAAATGTGATTGACAATGCTGGGGGAGCTCAAAACACACATTTAACACTGATATAAACGTGATTTTCAATGTATATTTTATGTGACGGGGCGCATGCTGGACGGGAACACGGCTCTCGTCATCTCTTGACTACGCGTCTCATCGGCCTGGGGACAGAGGTTGACAAAGCTACGTTTATGTGTCTAAATCCGCACCGATATAGTTGTTATCGACGTGCGATTCAGTTCAAATTTCCATAAAGCATAAAACATAATGTTTTATGTTTGACCGCCGAGACCATTGCCGGAACACTTTATATGAACGGAAAAGGAGCTTGCAAATCTGTGTAAAATCTATGTAAATTTTGTCGCCGCTATTTGTAGGTTCAAAATAGCAGGATCGCGCAATTTCATATTTTCACAGTGCGTAAATCCATGTGTATAGCAACTCGCTAGTGCGAAACGAAAGACCTGTAGCCCTTGTCTTGCGCAAGTATCTATGTAATTTTAGCGGATGACAAAGCCAATTTTTGAATATGTTGACAGATTATAATGTAGGTGATCAAGGTCCGTCAGCGCGAGGGAGCTAGATGTACCCACGCTGAAGTAGGGGTTGGAGCATTCGGGGGCAGTTGAAGAGCTAGGATGGGAGTAAATCAGAGACATAATTTTCGAAATTTTTAGACTAGAAATTGAAAAATAATCTTATGTTTTGTTACACTTTCCCTGACATAAGCATATGTAGCTTTATTTTAGCTAATTTTCCCCAATTTTATCTACCTTTCCCTAATTTGAGTTAACTTTCCCTAATTTGTGACAATTTTTGCCAAAATTTCTCCAGGAGTGAGCTATTTTCGCCAAATTTTCAAAAAACCCAAAAATTTCCTGCGAACGTTTGGTGTGACGATGGCGGAAAACTAGAGATAAATATGGCTTAGTAGGGACCGACGGTCATGGAAGTAAAACACTTATTAACGCCTATATATTATGGGGTGCTCACGTTATAATGTCATCAAGGTGTGCAGCCTACATAGCCAATAGACTGCTGGGTGTCTTAGACATCACATTTTTTCATATTGTCAGCGTGCATACTATCTAGAAACAAATATCGAAATTTTCAAACAACAAACAAGACATGTG
The DNA here is from genome assembly GCA_030248225.1 of Trileptium ribeirensis. Taxonomy (NCBI): domain Eukaryota; kingdom Metazoa; phylum Nematoda; class Enoplea; order Enoplida; family Thoracostomopsidae; genus Trileptium; species Trileptium ribeirensis. The sequence goes on along the minus strand of JASANE010030343.1, from coordinate 25,123 downwards.
CATGACACGCAGCATTAGCTACAGACGATCTACGTTACTATTAATTCACGAAAAAAGCAGATAAGGGTGTGCGAGTCCGGAAACAACAAGTGTACCCAAGGGTGTGCAGTATACCGTCAGGAATTTATGTGCTTATCGCCCTGACAAATCGTAGGGTCGCTAATACGCGAAGTGAGCAGTTCCAAACGTTGGGTGCATTGTAACGTGAAAGCGTCATTATTGCTCTTATTCTCGCTGAATGTCAGTATAGCATTGGTATACTTTCGCACTTCTAAATGGGATAAGTATCCCTGGCCATGCAGAAAAAAATCAAGCGAGCGGACATCGAGATAACCAATATCACAACAGGCCACTAAATTCATTCAAATTGTTCTTAAAATTCGCAGCTTCGCATTCAAGTCAAATATTGTTGGCACGCAATATGCTTAGAATCAGTTATGGTGATCGTTATAATATGAATAATCATGTCATTTTCAGATTCGAGTTCTGAGCACGGTTGTTATAGAAAAGAGATTAATTTAAATAAATCTTTGTGACTCACGTCAGATATATTTTCATTGTATGTAGTCTTGTGATTTTAGGACGAAATAGAGCAAAGCAACGTAAGTTGGGGAAATTTAATGGAAATTTTTTAATTAAATTTACTATCGGCGGAAAATTGTTGGGGTTCGGATTAAAGTTTAATTTCAGGAATCATCATCTGATACAGAATCTGAAACAAACGTAGTATCCGGCAAGCGTCTCAACTGCGCAAACGATAGCGTCCTTTTGCACAAACTTCTCAAAGAGAATAACTATAACAGGTTAGTTTTATTGCGTTAAACAGCGAGTACCAGTATTTATTACCAAATCTCAAACATTTCGCTCAAAATCTGTTTAATTGTGGCTCTGAAAAAGGATTATCCTTGTTTCAGGAAGCTATACAACTGTCGGCAGTTTCTTTATCAACGGACGTCAGTTAAAAGATGACAGCCTCATGACCATAATAGCTCAAAGTTGTAGAATTACTAGAGATTTTGAAAAAATGATTATGATAAAATGAATGCCACCGTTATGCGATTACGCCTGAATACCACAATGATTGCAAGTCGATAAGAACAGATTTGCAAATTTATAAAGTTCGAATGATTTAGGAGGCCCGACGACTTTTCTTGTATGATATGATATTAATTAATTATACCAAGAGTGCATTAAGGAGGAGTATGACACTTCCCTGCACTCACGTATTAGCCCGTGTTTGATAACGCGGGCGTTTTTAGCCTGACCCTCCCCCAGTTTCTGGGAGGGTAACTCGGACCCCCCCTGTTTTTTGGAAGGGGGTCGGTCGCACCCCCCAAATTCTGGGGGGGGTCGGTTCATAAGCAGCTGCTGATAAACCGACCCCCGCCCAGAAATTGGAAGGGGGTCCGACCGACCCCCAAAAAACTGGAGGGGGTCCGGCCTAACCCGCCCCCCCAAAAAAAACTGGAGGGAGTCCGACCTACCACCCCCCCCCCCCACAAAAAAGGGGGGTCGGGGTATCAGGCCCCCGGAAACTGGGGGGGGGTGGTAAGGCCGAAAACGCTCGCGTCATTACACACGGGCTAATACGTGAGTGCAGCGAAGTGTCATACTCTTTAAAGTTAATGTAACGTGTTCGGTCTCAAGTTAATGGTCAAGAACATGACAAAAGTATTGAATAATGATCCACGAATCGGGCGGAGGTATAGATATGGTGGTAAAAGAAACTGGTGGATTATGAATATGAGCCACCAAGTAAGTCATAAACCGGTGGGGATATTGCGTAATCGAGTGTTAAACCAATCATCACAGATCATATTTCTGGCTCTAAAGCTCAGATAATGTTTACTCTCATATCCACTAGATGCAATATAATTATTTGAGGCCAAAGCTAATCGTCGATGCAGATTGGCAGATCCAGCACTGGGGCGGGGGAGGGTGGTCGGCTGCCCCTCGTCAGAGTACAGAAATAGCACGCAGATGTGAAACATACATAAGAAAATTAAAAATAGGCACTTAAATAGTCGTCAAAATATTACAGTAAAAAACCGCCCCCGTCAGAAAAATTTTAGCAAACCCGCACACCTTTTACAAACTTCTGGATCGTCTTTCTCTGATTATAAGAATGCAATCAATTTGCTTTCGACAATGGCCACAAAGGCTACGAATTACAATTGTTGTAACATGTTCAACATGTTAACTTTAGGCATTTGATTATGTTTTGATTTGGCAATGTATTGAGAGCGGTATGGTATACGGCAAACGTTTGGTTTTATCAACGAAGCGTCTTTTTAGATTCGTTCTTCCTAACGAAAACGGAATGGAAGTTAACGTCAGTTATTGGATTCAGGCGATTACAACAGTATCTGAGCGGAAGTCCGAATTTGTCGTTGACATTTACGTAAATGAAATTTGGATTGATCCCGGTTTAGCGTTTGAGGATTTGCAGCCATGCAAACCGTTTCTTACATTGACCGCGTCCGTGTTGAATCGATTATGGAAGCCAGCCGCTTGCTTTATAAATACGAAAAATGCTAAATTGCACGACTCACCGGCAACTAATGTATTTTTAATTGTCTATCCGACGGGTCGCATTTGGCTAAATTATCGAGTGAAAATTAAAGGTTAGCTTCATCTTTTCCAACTTGAGATTATTTTAGGAAATTAAACTACGGATAATCAAATTTTACTCAATAAAAGTGAAGTTTCCCTCAAAGAACAAACCGAGCCTTAACAATGATTATTGTCAACATTATACTGATGCTTAGCATTGGACGCCGGAAGACTTCGCCGTTGCCGCCGGCTTTAGGTCGGGTGGGGCAATCGAGAGACGACCGGCCGGTGCCCAACACTACTAAGGCTTAGCCTATGATTTAATGTAAGCCTATGTTGTAAACCCGTAATCCGATTACACAAATTTTGCCTTTACTCGACTAACGTCGTCAGTGCGATTCGAATGGTATATAAAACACAGTTTAAGTTTTTGATCACTATGTAATCATAAGTTTACATTTATTGGAAATAATCTGTGGTACTGGATTGGATTAGTTTCGACCATGATTTAGAAGCAGATAAAACAGACTTGACGGTGGGAATGTGGTCAAACGTAGACGCTTGTAGTTGCAAGCATGATATTACATATGCACGTATCGTCGACGGCGGATATAAACAGGGAAATATGGCGGGATACTTTTGAGCGCTACCACCTGATTACGCATACCAACTGAAAAGGTCTCGGTTCTTATCACATCTATGCAACAAAAATGCAAATAATGTAGCGCAGAGCAATATCTGATTTACGCTTACTGCGTTAAGCATTAGAAGTTGCCAGGGAGCGGTGGAAGCTATGAACTTCATTCTAAAATGTAAGCTGTTATTGAGTCTGTTTGGCACTGCATTAGTTGTTACATTGTAAAACGTAAGAGCTGCCGCGCAATTAGCATTGTGTTTTTATACGTAACTGTGTTGTGGATGAATGTAATTTTATGCATACTCAGCACGAAAATATATTTACATTTTGAAAAAATATCAAGTCAAAATTTTGTTCGCTGCCGTACTATTGGATGCCAGCTGAAAAATCGCTGGCCAGTTGTTTTTCAGGGCAGTTGTTTTTCCGGCCGGCCGTTTTTAGTCCGGCCAGCGAAAAATCCACCGGTGCCCAAGACTACAGTTGATCGTCTCATTCATACAATTCGAAAATTAATTGGTACGAAAGGTTTGTCAGTCGAAAAACATTAGAACAAATGAAATAAAACTGAACAGGACCAAATCTTAAACATTCAGTACACGTAAGAATGTTTGACGGTAAACAGTTTAAGGTTAACGACATTTTACATAACTACCTATATTTTTGGAAAACAATGAGCATTTTGACAAGTGTAAAAACAGTCAGTATAAGCATTTGTCATTCGCACAAAATCATGTGCTTAACATCGCCTCCTAATGTGTGCATAACAAACAGTCTCGTCTGTATATTCTTCGTATCGAAATTCGTAAAGGGTGTATTATTTTTGGTATTTCAATTTTTCCCCATATCGGAGACAAATCAAGACACAATGATTGAGTAGTGTATCACTTGGAGATAATTATAATATTCCGCAATGGCAGTATTGTTAGGAAGAAAATCTTACGTCATGTTTTGTCTAGTTGGAATTCCGACAGGATTAGTCTGGTTTAGTTTAATTCATACACACTTATCACAATTTGGCTACGTATTGTACATGGCAAACATTACATGATAAATGCAAATAATGCTGCAGTACATAATCTGCTGTAATGCGTAATACAACAACGGCTGATATTGCACGAAGAAACTCGAAGTTGACTGCAAAATTTTCATGCTTCCGTTTCTTGGACAGCGTATGACATAGACTAGTACTCAGATAGAATGTAACTTTGCAACATAGACAAAGAAGTCGCAATTACTACCAGGGCGGTTGATGCAAGGTAGCGTTGCCTCGAAGCTTCACTAAGTAGGAGTTTTGCTGAGAAAATAGATATCAATGCAGCTTTTGGATTAAAAAGTATCAAATGATAAATCCATGATTTTTTAACAATCCATGCAGTAAAAAGAGATGATTATTGGAACATGTTCTAAAATATTTTATTGAACGTATCGCTCTAGCTTTTATTAACGCTAAGCAAAGCAAAAGTATATAACATTATGAAAATGCTACATAAAAGTAAAAAGAAATAATAACGTAATATTTCAAAATTAATCAGTAAAATTTTTTAGATGTATTTATTGACTGTGGGAATAATTTGAAGTTATATTTAATAATAGTTTTAAAGCTGCGATTTTAGGTTCAGCAAATGGAATAGTGGAAACAGCACTAAAACACAAATTTGCAGTGTAAGTAACCGTTTCGGTGTGTTTAACTACACAATCAATATCAACGCTTCAGGATACAAACATGAAATTGCAGTGCATATCAGTCTGATTGTATATGTATAAGAAAGCATAGAAGCAAAGTTTGCATGTATGAAAATTTAAAACGCAACGGTATGTGACATGGTACTGCAGGAATACAACATTAGACTTTCACTATTTTATCGGCATTCTGAATTCATTGTTTTGTATTCGGAAATATTTTTGTATCATATTATGAATAATCATAAATAAGAAGAATCTACCCAAGCGTTCTCGAGGCCCTTATATTTTATATGAAACATAAAGAATAGTTAAAATCATTATAATATCCCTGCAAATAGCACATAAGAGCGGCATGAGTATGTATATTTATTTGTCATATTGTGCACGTATACTACACTCATTGCAGTGGACGAGAGTAGCGAACGGAGTTTGTCAAATAACACACAAGTGCGCAAAAACATTTTTGTTCCTATGCAGCACGCATAACTCTTCACTACAATTAGAGATTTTCGCAAAATTTTTTTATTCAACGAGTGACGGAATGTAGCTGTAGACCTAGCTTTGTTTTTGCGCTACTGCAATTTATTTCTTGTCTAAATTCTGGCAAAACCCACACGAATTGGATACTCTTTAATTTTGTCCAAATGAGCCCTCAACATTTTAAGTTATGTCATGCAATTCTACAGGGTTGATGCTACGCAATATTTGTCAAAGTATATGTTTTGTCGTATGAGTCATAAACAAGGCAAAACTCGATTTTCGTCTGGCGTTTATCTAGGTAACAACGCAGATTAAAATTGACGAGAAATTATTGTATATATCCAAATTTTTTTTGTAAATATGGCGCTTGAAACACTTATCTTTTTACGCAGCGTCTATCTGAGCACCATAGTCCTTAATGGTTACGTTTAGCAGTCAAAAGTGTAACGTTTGAAACGAAAACGTGAGAAATTTTTAGTGATCCAATTTGGTGCAGATTCGTTCATGAATTGTACAGCATAACAAAAACAGTGTGCTCGTAAAACTTATCGTGTGTCGAAACTAAATATTTATATTTATGTACACATTCTTTAGATTTATCGAAATTATACTTCCAAAAATGTAATTTACACGAAAATCGTATCTACCACTCCAGTTGTCTCTCCACCATCCAAATTCGTTTGAGGATTCATATACCATGTAACAGCCCGAATTTTACCGAATTGGTAAAGTACATACAACGCACCAAATTTGTAAGGGCATAAGGGAAACGGACTGCCGGATACCGGTGGAGTGTGACCTCTGTATGCATTTATTTCGTAACTTTGCAGTATCGCATTAATTTTGAAAATAAACTGTTGTATTTCATTTATATGGTGTTTATAAGGTCACACTCCGCCGCCCGCAGGTGCCCGGGATGATACTGGCACCAAAATCTGGAAGAAAAGATCACTATTAGGGGTGTCCGGTCAGTCCTTGCGAATTACAATGGCTGGGATATTGCGTACATAAAATGTTTTGCATATTATCTTATACTTGTTGTGTGGTGTTTATGGTACTTATTATGTACGATATACATATGGGGAGGGGCGTAAATTTGGCGGGACGCGTTTGAATTACCCATACCCAGGCCGATCATGTTTAAATAGCTCAAATTTTCGGTCAAAGGCAACTAAAATACTAGACACAAATTTTCTAAGACACTATTTTAGGGTGCGACACAAAAAACTTAATTTTTGGGTTTCTTACAAATTTTAAGGGAACGGGGGTAATTGAATACTCTTAAGGACACTATTAGGGTGTTAAATCGCCCCGGCGGGTCTAACATTTTGGATCCCCTAAATACTTATGGACCCCCGAACGGGCGTTTGAGCCTCCAATTTTCTAAGCCTAAAAGGACACCCAAAATAATCCAAATTCCACGATTTTTGGAGCCCGGGACACTCATCGGGTCCCACCCTAACCGTTTAATCGAAAACCGGGGCCGCCCACCCCAACGGGTCCTTTCAGGATCCTCCAAACTTAAATGGGACCCCAAACTTTTCATTTTAGGCGCCTAAAACGGCCTCTAACAGGCCTCCTATAAAAGATACATTAAATCTTGAAATTTTGTCAGTAGCAGGCCTGCCAGAGCATGATTCTGGTCCTGCCCCAGGCCGCCTACTGTTCTTAGATCACGAGATATCGGCAAAAATGTGCCGATATCCCTATGAGCAAGCGGCACTCTGAGCGCCGTTATATCTTGCTCCGAAAAATTTGCCGCACCGACCAGCGGGCGGTTTTGCTTTCTTGGCAAGCCTCGGCCACTGCCCAGCAAACGTGGCGTACGCTTTATTGTTTTCGAGGTGCCGACCGTATGTATATATATATTTTGCCCAAAGTAGGCACGTTTGTTAAAGCTTAGATATCGCTCGTCGTCTGGTTTACATGTACGTGTATCATATTTTGTCGCCTGTGTTTATGTGCTTTTACATAGTTTATTAAGAATCTGCTGCGAAAGTTTTCGTTTCGAAAATTCAAATTTTAAAACTTCTTGCCATTTCTTTTGCTGAGAGCAATCAAGGAGGACAACAAGGGGGGAAGGGGCTTCCAGCCGGGGTATAAAAGCAGGCCGCCCGTCTAAGCAACGGGACCAGTCGAGTTTCTTACCCGTAGAAAGTAGTTGGTTTTGGCGGTTGTCGCCAATTTTGAAAAAAAAATTTCTTCTCCTTTGGTTTTGCTTTGCGTTTCTCTTCGCCCGGGTGGGCTCTTCGGCATGCAGCCGTGCGGAAGAGGCCCGCCCGAGGCCTTTCGTCGCTGTAGTTTTGTTTGAGCTTAGGAAAAGGGACAGCCCTTGCGGGTGCTGTGGCGTCCATTGGATGCCTCGCGCTCCCGTAAGTGCTGCGCCCGCGCATCGGGAATTTAGTGGGAGGGAGGTCTTGGCGAAATTGCGGTTAAATTGTATAAATAGCGACAAAATGGGGGTGTTCCTCGCTCGACTGGTTCCCCATCCACTAGGCAGGGTTTCGCTTTGGACGCCCAGTGGATGTATTATCTGCATGGTTTAACAGAGGTGTTTTTGATTTAATTTGGCTTAGAAATTGTTTGCGCTTTGTGCCGAGTAATATCTAGAGTGATCGAGAAAATTTGGGTGGCAGTGACGCCCCCGCTGTAGCCGAAACAAAGCCAGGACATCAAATTTTGGAAGCTGCGACTGTCGCGGGTGGACTCTTCCATAGCGGACGCGTGGAAGAGGCCCGCCTGAGGCATCTCCCAGCGCTTTAAAACTTTCGTGCTTAGGCATAGGAATAGGGGCAGCCCTTGCGGGCGCTGGGGCGTCCGCCGGATGCCTCACGCCCCCGTAAGTGCTGCGCCCGTGCTCCTCCGGTGCAGTCAGACAAATTAGCAAATTTCCAGGGTCAGAAATAGTGACCGTTTCGAGTTTGATCACGGTAAGGTCCTAAGAACAAACTTTGGGTCGAGGGTTCCGCGTTTCTAAAAGAGCCCGAAGGGAGCTCACAGGATACAATTTCGTCATCCCAATTAGGGCCGTCAATTAGCGAACTCGTTACAAATTCTCCAAATTTTGGGTCAAGGGATTTAGTGGTTATCAAACGTCACGGTAGGTAATTAATATTCCGGGTCGGGGGTTCCGTGCTTCTAAAGGAGTTCTATCAGAACTCGGGGATCATTTTCCGCCACCGAAAATTTGTAAGTTGACGGCCAATTCGCGACACGTTTCGAGTTTTACGAGTATTTGCGATGCGGGCTCCAGGTGGAGCCCGAGAGTGGTATCATATATATAGTCTGAATGTCGTGTTATATATATTTTGTTTTGAGTGATCCCGATTGGGAAAATTCTGACGTGCTAAGTAAATAAAGCAGGAAACAAGTAAATAGCTGAAGTGTGCAATTGTTCTAAGCGAAATAGATCTAAAAAGGAGTTACACAGATCTCTAGGTAGGAGAATTAAACTCAATCAGGCGGCTCGCACCTCCGGTTTCCTTCCGCGCGTCCCCGATTCCGTTCACTGCAGATGTCTAGGGTTACTGCCCCTCCCTCCGCCTGCCATCTAAGACTCTGGTCTGATTCTTAAAACGCGCCTCTGCGCAATAAAAGCCCAAGGGTTAGGCAACTATCGCGCGGCTCAACGGAGCCTTTCGTGAACAAGCCCTACGGCTAGGAAAATGTGGTGGACCTTTCATAAGGCATAAAATTCTAATCACAGAAATAGATGGAATGACGGGTCAACCTCATTACCTGTGAGCAGGCTTAGGGGGTGACCCTCCCTCAGGGGGACCTCCATACCATTAGACACGTGGGCCAATATAGGGGCCAGGCCGAACACCCTGGTAAACCCGCCGAGCAGCCCGCTAAGTTAAGCGGTTCTCTTCGGTCAGACTAGGATCCACCGGGGAATCGTTCAAGCCGGGGTTGTCCGGGCACCACCGTGAATCTTGAGAGTGGTGCAGCTGGGATCCCTTAGGGCCAGAACTGGTCCTAGCTAGTACACCATAATTTTTCTGTCAAAACTGTGCCGTTTGTGATAAGTAGCAGGGAGCCACAGTCCTTGTTTCGGATTTTATAGCCCACCAATGAACTTACGATCCTCGCTGCTGTTTTCCAACATAACCTACTACTTTGTCTGACAATATAATACTGGTCTTCGGTTTTTTGGGCCCGGTGTTTAGAAATTTAAGCTGACTAGTGCATCATTCACAGAGAAGTCCGTGCACGAATTGCACACCGCAAGCTATTGCAGCAACCATGGTTTATGGAAATAATATTGCCATGACATTATGTTGTTATAAACATAGTGACAACTAAGTTGTGAACAGAATGGAAACATAATTCAATGTTAACTACTGTGGACACAACGCGAACTGTTTATATTTGTGCATTATACGTTTCAGGACCCTGTGACATTGATCTGACTTATTTTCCAATGGACACTCAAAGCTGTACTTTGCGGTGAGTCAGTACTGGAATGTTTACCAAGGAGCTGAAGCTTATTTAGCATGTAGGAGCTTATTTTTAGATAAACCAGAAAGTGTGAAGATGCCAGTTTAAACTGCATTTCAATATTGCCTATGGTATTGTTAATATTTCCGGTTGGTTATTTATTTGTGATATGAAGTAATTTGCTGATTCTAAGCCAGTAAAATAGATAGTAATTGAATGCGGATATCTTGGTCATTGTTCGTTTTACGGTATAATTTAACCTGATTATTTCAAACATTACACATGACGCTACCATTTTATGTGACACATCTTGTGGCAGTTAATAATTTTAACGCCTATAACACAGATGCTAATCCTAAAATGCAATGTTATTAGAAATATATATCAATTATTTTTAGCCTGAACATTCACAGTACAGAAAAATAGTCTGTGTCATATTATATGTTTATAGTAGAATTTATTCGAACATCTGGAAAGGGTTCTGAACATCTGGAGAGGGTCATCTCAGTACAGAAGCAGTGCTTATCCAAGCTGAACATCTCTTCGAACGATCTCTTTTCGATAGAAATTGCTTTAAAGCAAGGTTTGTTAAATCGCCAGTTCACTAGTACCAAATCTATTGTTAAAACACCATAACCTTCTATACATATTAGCATACCGTGCCAACTTTCTATTGCTTAGATATATTTAGGAGTGGTGTTAAACAATTTGCAGTTGTAGTTTCAACAGGACAACTTATTCACAATGCAAGCGGGCTGATTATAGTATTAGCATGGTCAGTGGTACCCTTTGAAGCGTAATGGGTCCCAAATAGGCCTACCGTACGGTTATTTAACTCAGCTCATATTGCATCGTGCGTTTGAAAAAGTTCTTTCATTTTGTGATGATGAGTAGAACTACAGCTCCGAAATGGTTTTATTGCCTAGTACCACGATAAAACAGATCAGTACGGATCAGCCGGCACAACAGTTTTGTACGAAACACACACATTTATGTAAGAATTATTTGAAAGTTATAACTACACCAATAGAATCCGTGTATTCGCATTGGAATACTTTACAATCCTCACAGCTTAATTCGAAACATGAACTTAAAATTTCGCGCATCAAACCTCTCGGATTTGTTTTATTGCAGTGATTTTAAATTTATTAGCGTATAAGTGATCTCATTAAAATTGATTCCCAGCTTTTTTGTTCCATATCACAGACAATTTTTATTACATTTGCAGCCCAACTGCTAGTATAACCTTTCTACGGGCGTGGTAAAAATTTTCACGACCTGTTTCAATACAAATTGCTTTTAAATAAGGTTTGTTAAATCGCCAGTTCACTAGTGCCAAGGCTATCGTTTAGACACCATAATGTTCTATACATAATAGTGTCCCGAATATTATTTGTAACAAGAGTACTTGTGGAATAAATTAAGCAATGTTACTGATGTGACTTTTACTACCGTGCTGGTTTTGAATGTACGTGATCATATATTTTACTCCACGAGCTTTACGTTCGTGGATGAGAACTGTTGAACCACTATACAAAATGCAATCTTAATCCTTCGATTTAGGATTTTCGTAGACTTGGCATTTAAGGGACAGCAACTTTTGCAAAGGCTGGTATTAAGGGACGCATTGAATTTTTGCTCATAACTAAGCAACCGGCGCTTATGCAGAGACGAGACACATTGCACTCGGTAGATAATATTGAAACCTATGGCTTGAGGCTTTTTCATCTAATTATTTCTGTAACATTAGGATATATTAGCTCAAACGTGTTTTGTCCTTTAATAAAGCGGAATCGTGTAATTAGGGCACACAATTGGCGAAAAAGGAACTCATGATGAAAATCAGGGACACGAAAAATTCCACGAAACGTTAAAGAAAAATATAAAGAAAACATCAACATAAAAAATAATGCAATGATTTAGTGTTCTAAAGCAACAATTACGCAAGTTATATATCATTACTGACATCACTCGACGCTGTAGTTTGCTACCTTGGACATTTCTTAGTTTTTGCATTCTCCAAAAATAAAGGTGATGCGAAAGCACAATTTCAGTTTATCTGCGTGAAACGTTTACTTTTTAACTTAACACTACAATTCCAGCTGTAATTTTGTTACTTAAACTTGCCAATGCAAATAGCGTGCCAATAGCAGTAGTTATCTCTATATATAATCATTTATCGTGGTAGCTATAAATTAGCACAGCAAGGTCAGACCAAATCTAAAAGTTCACAGTGAAAATGCGTTTCCGTTTGCCTTACTGCAATATTTTAAACGCTGTCAGCCACGACAAAAACTTGTCGCTATCAACCAAACAGAGCAGGTCTATGCCTGTACAAAATACACCTGTTGTCCCTGGGTTGAATAATTTCCAGAACTTTTCCAAACACTTTAAACTAAACAATATTTAGTCAAAATTTCATTGCATATATATAATTCAACACAAGATCTATCCACAAAATAGTCAGATTATATAACCTTATAAGTAAATGTCCAAACAAAGCCGCGATTTACCAGTCACTGTCAATACAATGCCTTTTAGCGCTCAGGACTGAACAAAAACTGCTTGGTAACCTTTGGAGCGCAGTTCATGTGCACCCAGTCACAACACTCACTGCAATCCTGCCAAAAGGTACCAATTTTTAGCCAAAACGTCTTCAGACAAGTATACGCCGCACCCTTTAGATCGCCAGTAGTGCTCCTGTTTCGCATTTTGACGGCCAGAGGTTCCCTGTATCCGATGTAAAGCTTCCGGGTTGGCGAGGTATGTGTCGAATGGTTTCTTGTGCTTCTCGAATACGTCAAGAGATTTTTGCGGAAGAATTGTATAGAGATTGCTGAGAATTTCTGTTGAACTACGTTGATACCAGATTGGCTCGTGATCAAAGCTTAATTCAGGACTTCCGAATCCCGCAAGGGCTTATAAGACAGCAAATTCAGCCACAGCGGATAATTGTTTGGTGGAAATTTGTCCAGCGCTGTTTTCAGCAGAATCAATAAAACGCGGCGGCGTTGCCATTATTTTGTTGCCGTGCGTTTCCTCCACAACGTACACCTGTTGGGATCATGGCCGCATATGACCTGAGTTGAAAGCGCATTGACTAAATCGCTGAGGTCATCTAATTCCTCAACAGTGTTGGAATTGGTGCCAGTTTGACTGGAGCACGATTCGAAAAAATCAGCAGTTGCAAATGCCGAATCAGCAATATCGTTACTATTTACAAGGAAAATTCCCGGAGCAACAAATTAAGCGATAGCGTACTCGAGCTTCGTTGCTCGCTTCCAAGCGAAACTGAAAATACGACCAAAAGTCTCATTATCGATGGGAGTTGCTTGAGACCTGAGTGGGTCGTGAAAAATTAATGTATATAGTTTCTGTATTAACGTTTCATTTCTCTGAATGGAATCCATTCACGTGGTGGCAGTTCATGACTGGAGTGCGGTGGGATGCAATCAGCTGAAAATTATTTTCAATGGCCATTTTAATAAGGGTGCTGTCCATGTGGAAACGGTGCCCCCAAGGATAAGAAAACCATGCTGAGACGGAGCACTCTCACGCAAATACTTAACGAAGTGTTAAAGAAACCATTTTTGCATAGCTTCTGTCGTCATGTATCTAGAAGGAGTTGCCAGGATTATCGTGTTTGTAGGATAATGTTGCTCCAAGCCAACCTTTTCGCGCTTTCCTTTCAGAATGACAGCGGGAGGATGATAAATAGCAGTTGCGCTTACGCAACCCGCAATGCTTATTGTTCGACGCCGTTCTGCAGAATTTAGAGTAGTAACGTATTTAGTTCCCCTTTTGGCAAACCAGTAGAGATCGTTGGACAACGGTCTGAAGCCCGGTCTCATCCATATCAAAAACAAGGTAGCTCTTGTCTTTTAAACTAATTCGTCGAGAAGGGCATCATATTTTTAAACCAATTCGAAATGAAATGCTGAAATGTTTTATGGTTATCGCACTGTGAGTGAGTGCCACTTTTTAAACCGCTGACACCACTCCTGGCCCGCTTTTTTAGTTTTGCCATTGAAGCGGTCGGCCGATCCCGTTTCCTCAGCAAACTGGTACGCTATTTCCCTAAAGTGGTCTGAATCCATGGGTACCCCAGAATCTCCGGCCTTTGTTGCCAGCTTATGGAGTGTGTCGTCTTTCTGCGAAGAATAAGCTAAAGTACGACCTCGCTGTATTTCTGGCCAGCGCTTGTGGTTTTTGCGGGACCAATTCAGCTTTTCGGCACGCAAGTTTTTGGCACTTCAAATTCAACGTCAGCTTTCCGAACGGGCATTCCTAAAATGTTCAATTTAACTTGAACATTATCTGAAAGAAACAGATTTATATGCTGCGCAATAACAACATAAATGGTACTGGATTTAGGGGCGGTATTCGAAATTGGCCTTTTACTTTAAACTTTCGGTGCTTAATTGCGTTCTGAGTGGACGCCGTCAGCGAATTGTGTTTGCTAATTTTGAAACAGTGAACGGGAATGGCAACTACGGGTAGATGCATAGAAAATCGTGACCGCGCATGTTAAGTGAAAATCGATATTCGTTCGGAAATCGTTTTAAGTTTACGAACTGAGTTGACAAAGGAAAATACGGCCCTCTTTGCACGCGCTTAAACTTTTCTTATGCATTTGGTATAGTACGTGACACATCACAAACCTATATCGCGTACCCGACCATACAGCAGAAAAGCAATCTTCACTCTATCTAAGCTAAAGGTTTCACTGCATGCTTTATATAACACACGTATATTTTACGACAATCTAACCTTTTGCCACAGCCGTTAGCGCCATGTTAAGATCTTCCACTGTCCAGGTAGTCGGCCGAGTCTTCCTAAGTGTCTGCTTTTTCTGCGACATCTTGGATATGCACTTGGACAGCTCATTCGTCGCGATGACGACACCTTCTTGTCTCTTTTAGCGAAGCTTCCCGGTGAGCTTCACTCGAGCCATTACGCTGTGATGGGCATGAACATACATAAATTTTATGAAGAACAATTTATTCAACAGAAAATTTTGCACAGAAAGCGAAATATATACTTTAAATTAAATGGCAATAGTTAATAACGAAGAAGCGGAAATGACACTATATGTTCACCTGTGCTCGCTTAGATGTCTTATAATGTTGGCTAACTTAATGTACTGGAACGATACACTTGTAGATATCAAAGGAAGAGCCACTTAGACCAACAGGTGTCGATACGGGTAAATTGGCGTTATCTCTTAAAAGGGTTGACCCTCCATAAAGTACGTCCCTCCCGCCCTAAAGGTTGCGCACCCAACGCCGCGTGCCCAACCGATGGCGCGCGGAATATTTTAGCCCTTTCGCAAAAAAATTTTATTCTAAAAATTTGGTGTCTCCTACCACTGGTGTTTCCCGCCGGAACCATCTATATATCTCGCAAGAAACCGATGGACCTTCGAAAACTGTATTAATTGGGTTGCAAACATTGCCTAACTCTGTCGTTCGAGCTTTAAGCAAAGCTTCGAAAATTAAATCTTCCACATTTTCGACATACTAAATCTCGTCTCAATCTCGTAAATCGAAACCGATATGGTACCGAGCACTGACCTGTCATTTGTTATTCTTTCTTAACGAAATCCATTCATAAGTTAAGCCCTAGCAACTAAACTAAGATTTTATTTTCATCAATTATTGCTTCTTTAAACTACGCGTAATTAAACTAAATTAATCACTAGGATAAAAGTTTCTTTCTGCTAAGTTTTTCGAGCTTATGACTGACAACATCCGTGTAATTTTGACATTATTATGTTCAGTTGAAGCTTATCACACAATCAGTAGGGTGTATGTTGAGCGCTGTTTAAAAGTAGTGCAATAGTTTACCACACAAATACCTTTTGTGGCTCCTGAAGATAGACATCGATCGAAAAATAACCACTAAGCTGTTGGACATGGTACTCCAAATCCCGCAACAGAACCAAATTTAAGCATTTTAGCAAAAATACACATACCTACTTAAACAAAGTTGGAGATTTTATTGTAAACTTGTAGCCAAGAATATTGCGATAAATATACCCAGTTTTGTTTATTGGAATACTGGATATTTCACGGTCCCAGCTATACAATTTCGTAGTTAATTACGCATTGTGCGGTACGCATTACTCGTGCGACGTAGTTGGGATTTCGTGACTTGCTGAAGCTTTGTATAATAAAATATACAAAATTTTCATATCCGGTTTAGTATATACATAATTGTAAATTTTCCAAATACATATGCAACAAACAAACATATACACACATAATAACGATATATGTTATATATTATAAAAAATACATACATGCATTTAAATCTGTATAAATAAAAATTTCCACTTTACTTTTTTCTAAACATAATATATGGTAATAGTTTTTTCAGATACATGAGTTACAATTTTAACAAGCAGCAGGTAATTTTACGATGGGAACCGCAGGATCCGATCATAACTCTTGGCGATATTTCATTGCCAGAATTCAACTTGGGCGAAATAGAAACTTTCACAGACTATCCCGTTAGTTTGTGATACAGCGGAGTCTGTTTGTAGTGAATGCGTTTATAGTGAAAATTCAATTACAGCGAAATGTTCATTAGGCTCCCTCCTCCACATTGGCTATAATTAAATAAAGGCGCACATAGTAATTAGCAACAAAACTTAAAATGACCCCGCTCACCATCCTATTTTGTTTTTTGTAAAAATTTTCATTACTGAACATTTTCTTGTTGGTCAGAAAATGCTACTTTTTGTTCGTGAATACCAAATATGTTCTTGAACAGAATTTTGTCGGATTTGTATTAACAAAGGGCTTGTTCGCGAACTAATAATATGACCGTCCCGTTTATGACGTCACAGTTACATTAAATTTGTTCGCCAACAGAGGCGGATGCTGTTTCACGCTATGAAATGTTACGGAATTGTCATAACGCGAATGAAGATCTTTAAGTCAGCGCTAGATGAATCGAATCGAAAAACATTTTTGTTCCGTAACAATGGATATGGATTCAACACCGGGAGTTGCAAAATAGCATGGTTAGCGGGGTCACTTTAAGTTTAGTCGTAAATGTGTTCATAATATCGTTTTTCATTTGTTTCAAGCGCTTTCCCTATAAATGCACTCTTCTGTACTTTCATTTTAATGCTGTTTTAATTATTAGTTCAGATTTATTTTTATCATGGATCAAATTTTAACTCTATAAATTTATTTAAAAATTGGGTATAGAAGGGGAGCTTAACTTTCCAGCAATCAGTGAATCGGATTACAAAAAATTCTTCCGTTCTGGGTCTGACTCAAATTTCGAAAGATAGTTAGCGTGAAGCAGGTTCAATAGTAATCTGCACATTCCATCGTTGTTAATATAGCGTGTATGACAGGTGAAGAACAAATATTGAATCTGTGTTTTTGTTGGATTTGAGTTAATTTGAACTATTTTATCCAAAAAATAGCTTTCGCTTTCAGGAGATAAGTTCTTTTTTATTTTGTAGCTTTTAACCGAGTTGTATCAGTCTGAATTTTAATGTAATTCTGGCAGCCAAAGTTTATATTTGACTGATCATTTTAATTCACTTTATTCCAAACTCTTAGCATTGCTACATTTGGGACTATTGGTAATAAACTCTAGAAGATACTGCATAAATTTGATGTTTTATGTGCTATTCGGGTTCATGCATGGTTAATTATATTAATTCGCTTGAATTTTATTGAGACAATAAGGTAGCCTTTGATGCATTTGGGATCTTTTCAGTATTCGAATCCTGGCGATGCTGCATAAAAATTAACACTTTTGAACTTACGCAGTTGTAGCTTATGGCACTGGCTGCAAGTGCACTGCATCTAAATTATTCCAATTTTAAAGTTTACAGCGTCGGCGAGTAACATCTTTGCTTCCGATTTTAATCAGTTTGGCACAGCATCGAAATAAATCCCAATATTCAAGCTAGCTGTATAAAATTGACAAGGTGATGCACAAATTTATTGCCTTCGAAACATAAATCGGACATAAGGTTCAAGATCGGTTTTATAAGTGAAAAATGATTCACTTGAGAATTCTAAAATAAAAAATGTATATACTGTTGACAAAAAATATTTCCAGTTTTCTTGATTTTATTGGTTGTACCACAAGTGCATTAAGGGAAGTGTATGAGAATTCTTGCGCTCTAGCGTCTAGTATTTGAATCGATCATTGATCGCATTCTAAACTGGGGAGCCTGACATACCCCCACCGCCACAACCAGGGGGTCAAGCTAATTCTCATAAAACTCGGGGGTCTCTTTATAAAAATCACTCTCCACCAATGGTTGGGTAGAATCAAAACCGTCAATGTCCGCCAAATTAGGTTAACATTAAATACCTGGGGAGCAACATACTTTTTTCTTATGCACTCTCGGCTGTATAGACTTGCAAATCAAGTCACCTGGCCAATCCTACTTTTGTGCGGTCTCAATTTGGTGTGTTATAAACATTATATTGGAGCAACTGGGATGTCATGTAATTTCTCCATTTGAAATTCTGCGCGATTAAATCGGTTCGGGTCCAACATTAAGCCTGAGGTAACGTGGTGGCCCACCGAACTGTTGCGACGCGATTTGATGTGTGGTTACACTGCACTCGAAGCGTTCCGATACCACCAAGCTCTATATATTTCTATCTAAAGTTTGTATTTTTTCTCATCGATTCGTCCGATTCAGATCATTTAAAACTGAGCATAGAACGCATCCAACCGGATTCGGAGCAATTTGAACTCTCCGTAATGTAAAACATGTGATAAATGTAAAAAAGACCGTGTGCAAAAAATATTTAAAAGCCAAGGTGCGCTTTACGTATAGGCTGATTAGCTGTTTTTAAGAAGATCTATCATATTGACGACAGCGGTTATGATTTCGAAACTAACTAATATCTCGGAATAGATTTTGTAATGTATCAGGCGTATTCACACAGAATACATCATATCCCTTAAACGGCTTCCGTTCCCGCCGCGGTCCGTGTAGTTATGTAGTAAGGAATCATGAGTTTGAGTGATTTAGGCGCATCCTGAATCAGATCCACTTCTCTCCCCACCCACTGGAATATAACGTTTAAAATGAAGTTGCCATGGAAAACAAAGTATTTTAACGTACAATCAGTCAAGATTGTACAATACTGGTACTCAAAATGATTTTTATGCAGTAGACCAATGTCTTTCGTAATCCGTAGATTTGCGGAGAATCTCTCTGGTGTTGCTGCCTGTTTGACGTTTTGTCCATACTGGACATACCAACAGAGAAATCCAGAATCGACCATAGTTCGGTAGTTTTGACGTTGGTCAAATGCCAGGAAAGCACATTGAAAGACCATAAAGCACCATCGTCTATTTTTGTTATTAGCATTAAAAATTTTGTACTAATACTATATTGTTATTGCATATACTTTCAGGCATAGCTCATATACTTATGCAAATGTTGTAATTATAATTTTAGGACAGAGCCGCTGGGATTTGGGTGGAACTAACTGTACGTTTTGAGTTTAAACGAAGAAATATTTGGTTTTTCTTCCAGCTGTATATTCCAACATACTTGATCATTTTTATTTCGTGGGTTTCGTTTAGTCTTGATCCAAAAGCAATTCCAGCACGAACGTGCCTCGGCGTAAGCTCCCTGCTTTTCCTTGTTATGCTGTATGGTAACATCACACGGACATTGCCACGTGTCAGTTACCTCAAAGGTACGTTCCTTAATGTTTCTTTTGGAACACGAAGCTTATTTGGTACTGGTGGTAACTGCTTATAAAATATGTATCGGTTTGAAAATAAAATCGAAGAGTTCTGGTAGGTGCTTTTCAAGATATTATTCGGCAAAAGCATTTTTCCGTAAATCCACGGCGCTTGATACTACAATCTTGTATCACACTTGCGATTGTGCATTTTAAAAATTAATGACTCTGGTAGAATAGAATATGTTGCCAGAATTTGACATTTGAGTTACATGGCCGATTTTTGCTCCAAATTGCCGTTTGTAAATTATTTTTTACTAAAAGATTTAGTCAATATACTTATATTTCCTAAGTTATGACTGCTGAAGAATTCAACTAGTTGACTGCAGAGTCTTACAATTATTTGTATAAAATTGTACATATGAATTTCGTACAGCGTTTCAAAGTATGCAAAGAATAAAAACCTACAAATTCAGTTTTACCTCAAAAATCAAGTATTTTCATAAAATTAATATATACCTTTTATAAATCTTTCTCTTCAATGGCAATTTGGAAAGAATGTAGCAAGAGAATCTGCTGAACCTAGGTTGAAACTCACCAATCTGCCAGTATACTAGGTTACAACATGTTTGAAGGATAAGAGAAATCTAGTAATACGCTGAAGCTTCTTCGTCTCGAATTTATAGCCACGCGCCTTGCAAACGAGAATCTCTTGCTTCAATATTCTGACATAACTTATGTATATCATACGAATTATGTTTGTTGTAACTGATTATGGTCTAGCTGTTCCAAGGCTGATATATACGTCTCTTTTTAGATGAGATATCGATGTGTATCTGAAGCAAAAACTCTATGTCTGACTTGATATATTGAGAATCTGTTGCATAGTAGTGCTAACTTTAATACAAATTTGTTGTTATCTGGAAAGCCACTTTGTGTTCTGTACAAAGTTTTATGTATATTTACTTTTTCTTATGCACGTGTAAGCTCTGTGGAGATCTTTCCAATTAGAATGGCTGATGCAATTTTTTGTTTCCAGCAATTGACGTATGGATCCTTACATGTATGGCGTTCGTCTTTATGTCTCTCATTGAACTTGCAGTCGTGGGATTTGTGAACGAAGCTGATAAACCAAAGCCGACAACAGCAACTGCTAATGGCGATGTACAACAATCGTCAGCTAACACTGATTGTAATCATAATAATTTGAATTCCAATTTACCAGTTTACGGCAGTAAAGCTAAAAGGATTTCATTTGTTCGTAAAATAAAAGTAGTTGCAAAGAAATTGCAAATTAAAGCAACGACAGTTGATCACGTATGTTCGTCAATGTTTCCAACAATGTTTTCGATATTCAACATTGTTTATTGGACCTACTACTCGAGTAAAAGTGACAATATTGTGAAATGATACAAGACACTGCTTGAAATTAAAGCAACAAGTTTATCATGTATATTCGTCTATGTTTACAACGATGTTTTCGATATTCAACATTGTTTACTGGACCTACTACTCGAGTAAAAGTGACAATATTGTGAAATGATACAAGACACTGCTTTAAAATAAAGCAACAATAGTTGATGACGTATGTTTGTCAATGTTTACAACGATGTTTTCGATATTCAACATTGTTTACTAGACCTACTACTCAGTAAAAGCGACAATATTGTGAAATGATACAAGACACTGCTTGAAATTAAAGCAACAACAGTTGATCACGTATGTTCGTCAATGTTTACAACGATGTTTTCGATATTCAACATTGTTTACTTGACCTACTACTCGAGTAAAAGTGACAATATTGTGAAATGATACAAGATACTGCTTGAAATTAAAGCAACAACAGTTGATCACGTATGTTCGTCAATGTTTCCAACAATGTTCGATATTCAACATTGTTTACTGGACCTACTACTCGAGTAAAAGTGACAATATTGTGAAATGATACAAGACACTGCTTGAAATTAAAGCAACAACAGTTGATCACGTATGTTCGTCAATGTTTACAACGATGTTTTCGATATTCAACATTGTTTACTGGACCTACTACTCGAGTAAAAGTGACAATATTGTGAAATGATACAAGACACTGCTTGAAATTAAAGCAACAACAGTTGATCACGTATGTTCGTCAATGTTTCCAACAATGTTTTCGATATTCAACATTGTTTACTGGACCTACTACTCGAGTAAAAGTGACAATATTGTGAAATGATACAAGACACTGCTTGAAATTAAAGCAACAACAGTTGATCACGTATGTTCGTCAATGTTTACAACGATGTTTTCGATATTCAACATTGTTTACTTGACCTACTACTCGAGTAAAAGTGACAATATTGTGAAATGATACAAGATACTGCTTGAAATTAAAGCAACAACAGTTGATCACGTATGTTCGTCAATGTTTCCAACAATGTTCGATATTCAACATTGTTTACTGGACCTACGACTCGAGTAAAAGTGACAGTATTGTGAAATGATACAAAAATAGTGTTTTTCAAGAGTGAAGGCGAAAGTCATTTTTGGTACGCGTGTGATACGATAAAATTAAAACATATTATCTGAAAAGTTTTAAAATACATTTGAGAGAAAAATTTTTAACAGAAAAATATCTTTTAAAATATGGAAGATTATTGCTTTAAACAGTTTCAAAAAGCTAACATTTCTCAACAAGTGTTCTCCTTCAAAATTAAAATATATTCCTGTATAAAACAACGCTTTATAAGTCTTAAACGTTGAAACAAAACAGAATATTTCCCTTCACTTTGAAAAGAAATTCAAGGTAGATATATTATAAAAACGTAAACGGCAAACTTATAATGGATCATAAAAGATTTAATTTAAACGGCTTAACAAGTAAATATTTGTCAAGAAAATTAACTGCGATGTATTATTTGAAAATAAATTTGGCCCTGCAAATCCGAAAGCATGATAAGGTTATAAACATCGCAAGAAAACAGAGCATCTCGCAACCTTTGATAAACTGAACAGGAAACTGGAAAATTACTAAAAGTTCAATTTTATAAGAGATTTTCAAATGGGAGCGTTAAAAACTCGTTTCTATATACGTTTATAGATTGGAAAATTTTTTAACATTTCAGATAGGATAGGTTATTTAAATCACACAAACATGAATTTACAGATAATAGAATAAGTAGGGATTAAGAACATAAGCCAAGTTATGGCAAAAATGACACTATAGGTAGAAATATAGTTGAATAAGTCTTAAAATCTGTTTTTATAATAAATTAGTAAAAGTGCTGATGCAAGTGACAATAATTTTTGGTTAGAAATAATATATTTATACTTTTCAGAGTCAACGTTGTATTATATAACACTTTAGAGAATGTTTGCTAATTATTGAAAAATTTAGCACTGTTATCCAAAGATTGGAAGAAAACAAGCTGCGCCTATATTTCTGCGTTAACAAAAATACAGCAGTTAAAACTTTAAATAAAATGGCTGCTTTTACTTTTAGAATTTCACAAAAACGTAATGGGGTTTGAGAATTCTACTTGGATTTGCCGTCATAAGATATGTTTTGCAGCGCGACATATTGTAACGAATGTAACCTAGTGCTCGATTTTCTGGGAGCCTCACTTTTAGTTCGATAGTCGTAGAAGTCGTCAGTTTGCGCTACGCGTTAGTTGTTCGTTGCTCTTCAAGTTGTTAGATTATTACGCTACGCTCTATTAATTTTTTGCTGGATTGTGGTTGTTTGTTCACTAGCCCATACATCTGCGGTTAATCTAAGTCAGTCTTAGATTGTGGTTTGGACGCTGTGATGGTATTCCCAGGTTACTTCTTGTTCGGTAGCGGTTTAAAGATTTTGGGTTTTAGCTCATTTGTCTACGTAAGCGGCACTTTACTACTTATTGATTACTCTACGCGAGCGGAATCTCAGCATATTGTTATTCCTCTTGTGGATTGTCACGCGACTCGTGGACAGGCAATTAAAAAGTTATCGTGTGGAAGAATGCACCGATAAAGAAATTATGCATCATGATGATGAGCATTTGTAATGTCTTTGCTCGCTTAGCCATATATTTAACAGAATTACTTTTTATTATCATCTGGAATATTCTCTGTTGATCATTTCTTGGGATATTTTTAGTGTACGTTTATTGTTTGCTGATAGATCATTGAGGCAATTATTTTTCACTTCCAGCTGCATCGTTTGATTGAGGATCAGAGTTCATTGCTAATCGTAACGACAGTCGGGCATCCCCAAAAGTCCAGAGTATTTGAATTACATAAACCCAATAGCGTTCGATTGTTCTTCGTTACAATATGAAGTTGCATTACGACTCAAAGTTATACGACTGCTATACTTTTAAAAGTCTGCTAACCCTTTCGTGCCCGAATTGACTTGAGTTTCGTACATTTTTTGCGTAATTCAAGCCGGAGCCATGGAATGAACCTGGGCTCCCAAGGTTAAATCATATGCAAACTACTAATGCTGAGAGCTGTTGCTCAGTTCTTTAAGGAACGTCACAGCGCGAGCGAATAACAATATAGAGGCAAACAACAAACTCAGTTAACACAACGCTTCACAATGTGCGACGGGTCCATTTGAACCCAGTCGCTATGAAGGAACTAAAGGGTTAGCTTGATCAGGGAAAGCACGTGCACAAAGCGATGCAAACGTCTACCTGTCATTGTAGGTCTTTCTGCTAATAATAGAACGCTGTGTCTATGTACTAATATTTTATTTATTCGATAATTAGTGATTTAAATATATCAGTATGTTTGACTAATTAGCCAATTCTATCTCGCTTGAAACAACTGAAACATATGGGGCGTTCATGACAAACTTTACAGCGAAGTCGGAAGGCTATTATGACTTTTATTATTGCAGGTAGGTATCAGCTACGATTTTTATAATTTACTTTTCATATAGGGACATCGCTTGAGTTCCGTGATAAAATAATTTAATCAATATAAATCACTTACAGCTGTTTCGCTGATTATTCAAAACATGCGGGGCTCAGGTAACTCTGAGGGCCAATACATTATATCATTAAAAACAACAGCTTAGCGCGGAAGGTTTGGGGCCCGCAGTACCACGACTTAGGCTCAGGCTTAGTGTATGTCTCTTATACGGACCTAAGCTTAATCTAAGGCTAAGGCGTAGGCTGTAACACTGAGCGCCAATACATTATATCATTAAAAAACAACAGCTTAGAGCGGAAGGTTTGGGGCCGGCAGTACCACGACTTAGGCTCAGGCTTAGTGTATGTCTCTTATACGGACCTAAGCTTAATCTAAGGCTAAGGCGTAGGCTAACTAAGTATATCGAGAACGGCGTAGCCTGCATTATAGTTTGAACCCTTAAAGTCACCTTGTCCACAAGCTTGATTATGAACTCATAAAGTGTATGACACTACTGGGCAATCATTATTGTGCTTTTTAAGCGTTTACACCTGAATTTATACAATACTAAACTTAGTATGACCGCACTGAACATCCTATTTTGTTGTTTTGAAAAAAAATTGAGTTCCCGAATAATTTTCGAGTTGCTCGAAAAGAGTGTATTTCTGTTCGCGAACATCACATTTGCTCGCGAACAAAATTTTGCCGTGTTTGAATTGACAAGTGTTTTGTTCGTGAACGTTAAGCAATACGTAACTGAACGAAGAACGAC
>JASANE010030342.1:0-15121 GCA_030248225.1 Trileptium ribeirensis | reverse complement strand
GGTTCGTATTGCTATTTTAGATCTGAAGCACCATTGTAGTATAGGGACGGCAAAACGGCGATAAGAATTCTTAAATAATTGCTCTTCTGCTATTGGGCCTTTAGTTCACTAAATTTGAGAAATACGACATTTTTGTACCGAATTGGAAAATTTATGAAAAAGAACAATAGCCCGGTGCTTAAGGCAAACAAACAGTCCCCGAGTTGTGCCTTTTACTACTTTTCGACTATGTTTAAGCTAAAGGCGCGATGCCGACTGTACGAACGAATTTTAATCAGTTTTGTGAATTGTAATTTGTGGCGTTATACTGTATGGCAGTTATTATTACATAGCTAGGTGTCAGGATTTCTTAGTGTAATTTTGTTTCTTTGGGTATTTTTTCAAGTATAATTATTATTAATGTCCAATATTCACAGGAATTGAGAACGAAGAGCTTAGTAATGTTTATATATATATTTGTTATATATGTATATATACATATACACAGTTAAATGTATCCATTTTGAGTAATATATATTACATATACCAAGCGCCTCAGTGTGGCGAATTCCCAACTGCCGTGGAATTATGCAAGTTTGATGTTATTTTAGAAACCCCCAAAAACACTAAAACAAGCTAAAAAAACCTTGAGTAGAAATCCCAAGGCCTAGCCGTACAGTAAAACTGCTGTATAGTAAGGGCTACATCACATGATTCAGAAATGAACAGAAATTTGTTTGAACAGTAGATGACGTAGCTTTTGCTTTCAGAAAGCCTACAGTAGCTACAAAAGATAAAACTAGGGGACCGTTTGTTTGCCTTAAGCACCGGGCTATTGTTCTTTTTCATAAATTTTTCGGATTCGGTACAAAAATGTCGTATTTTCTCAAATTTAGTGAACTAAAGGCCCAATAGCAGTAGAGAACAACTATTTAAGAATTCTTATCGCCTATTTGCCGGTCCCTATACTACAATGGTGCTTCAGATCTAAAATGTGTCAACTAAAATTCTAACATAATTTTTAATAAAAACCTACATGAAATTAAATATTAAAACCGTATGAAAAGAAAGCATATACACAACCAGCGTACACAATCTCAAGAGCGATAGGTGTCAGCCAAATGTTCGTCAAAATTTAAGCCAAAAATTTAGTGCGAAATTTGGCAAAATTTGGGAAAAATTTGGTAAATATGAGTGCACATTGGCAGAATTTTTGAAAATATATTTACCTAATCATATTATTGGGAACTTCAGAAGCTCAGATTACAATGGCATTGTTAGAAAAGTTATGGATGCACTCTAAAAAGTGACTATATCAACGCACAGCTTACTTCGCATTGTTTTGCAGTCTTACAATTTTTGGGTCATGTCAAGTTTGCCAAAGCCATGACGGAGGGAAGTTTAACCTTGACACGAGTATCATAGATCAAAACATGAAAGTTTATTTATGAGCGGAGGCTAAGATTACGCTTGCGTAGTTTAATACTTACACTTAGGTGTAGGCTTAGGCTCAACCCTAGAATTAGAGAGGCCATACATTATACGATTGTTGGAGGGGTATCTCTATCTCCCTCCTCTAAGGTGGCCTCAGGCCCCGATAGTGGCCCGAACGTTGTATCGCAAAGTGGGTCCTCGAACGTCATAACGGGGTCTCTACGGGCGTTGCTTCGAGGGAACATTTGACATGATCGGAATTTTCGATAATGCAATTTGCTATATTTTTTGAAAATTATTAAGTGTACTTTCAATTAGTAACACTATGATAATATATACGAGTAACAACTAAATAAATTATACCAACGATATAACTGCAAAAAAGCATTTTGTCTCAAAGCAAAAAAATTATGAAATATATGCGTAATAATTATTTTGTCAAAGCAGTATTTCTCGCTTTTTTCAAAATTTTAAATTCAAAATTCAAAATTTTTAAACTTTTTAATTTTTTTGTGTTAAAGGAAGGATTTTCAGAAATATTTAAAAATATACATACTCGGTCGGAGACTGGGTGGTAGGCCTTTGGTATTCTAAGGGGTCAGTTGGTCTGCGTGGTGGGAGGCGTGGCGGTATTTCAACTCTAATGAATATATTATATATTTATATATAATTTAATTATATATTTTTATATTTATAAATTCTTATATATATTCATGTACCAAGCGTTGCACACAACAGCATCAGGCATATGCATGGTGCTTTACACGTTGCCTACAAGTTCTATATGCATCACCATGTGCATAAAATTTTTAGTTTTGCGTGCATGACGGCATAAATGTTTCGGGTATAAATTTATATAAATTATTTTTGATAAATAAAATTAATAAATAAATTAATTAAATTAAATAAATAAATAAATAAATTAAATAAATAAATAAATAAATAAATAAATGAATAAATTAAATAAATAAATAAATAAAAAATAAATAAATAAGTAAATAAATAAATAAATAAATAAATAAATGGATAAAATTAATAAGTGAAGCTCCGAAACGGAACGACAAATCTAGCTGTGATTTCTGTCAATGAAGCTGTTTTCGTGTCCGTATATCTAGGCACACTCATTCGTAAGAGGTCAACACAGCCTAAATAGCGTTGTGTGTGAAAATCGGTTCGAATTTGATGGTTGTGAAAATTTGATGTGTGAAAATCGGTACCAAGTTGTGGTCAGGATTTGTGGTCTGGATTTTACGTTAATCGTTTTCAATACCAATATTGTCTGTTGTATGTTTAACTACTAGGTGGGATTACTCGTATTGAATTGACATAACCAAGAGTGCATAAGAGAAGAGTATGACATGTCCCGGTACTCTAATACTACATCTCTCTGTATGATGACCATCTCCCTCATTTTTGATTCTTAACATAACTAAACCATCGAGTCAACCGAGAACCAAGTAATTGTGTCAAGATTTCTAGCTATAACAGTGTTGGGAGCCGAAACTTGACATGACCACCATTGGTAAATGAATTTAATGCTCAATTATAGGCAAATATTGAGCTTAGCCTTAAGTTTTAGACATGAAATCTTTATATTGCATTATTTAAATATTGCCTAATTAACAAAAATGAAATTTAATATAAATTGCTAACGATTTAAACATATTAATTAGCTAATCAGGGGCGCCGCAACAGGGGGGTTCGGCTCATGACCCCCAAGTTTTGAAGTTGAAGGTCAACGTATGATCTGACCCCCCACTTTTAGGAAACCACAATCCTTGAAGGCTGTCAACATAATAAAAATACAAGTAACCGATAATAATTCGATTCGTTATAGCAAACAGCCTGCAAGGTTGTTGGGTTTTTGTCGCCTTCAGTACGTGCATTGTCTGCGCCTGTCTGTGTCTCCCTGGTCTATGCAAAGAGAACTTGTGTCGCCTACCTACCACCCAACTGATATACTGACCATTAAACCTATGCAACAGCATACAGCTACCGCGTTTAGCGCAGCAATCTGTGTTTTAGGACCACGAAATGAAATGTCTGTGTCTCCCTGGTCTATGCAAAGAGAACTTGTATCGCCTACCTACCACCCAACTGATATACTGACCATTAAACCTATGCAACAGCATACAGCTGCTGCGTTTAGCGCAGCAATCTGCGTTAGGACCACGAAATGAAATGTCTGTTTCTCCCTGGTCTATGCGAAGAGAACTTGTATCGCCTACCTACCACCCAACTGATATACTGACCATTAAACCTATGCAACAGCATACAGCTACTGCGTTTAGCGAAGCAATCTGCGTTAGGACCACGAAATGAAATGTCTGTGTCTCCCTGGTCTATGCAAAGAGAACTTGTATCGCCTACCTACCACCCAACTGATATACTGACCATTATACCTATGCAATAGCATACAGCTACTGCGTTTAGCGCAGCAATTTGCGTTAGGACCACGAAATGAAATGTCTGTGTCTCCCTGGTCTATGCAAAGAGAACTTGTATCGCCTACCTACCACCCAACTGATATACTGACCATTAAACCTATGCAACAGCATACAGCTACTGCGTTTAGCGCAGCAATCTGCGTTAGGACCACGAAATGAAATGCCTTTGAAAACTCTTTGTCGACGTTTGGTACCTGGTCGGCAACATAAGAATTTACCGGTTTTAAATGAAAATCGAATCCAAGATCTGTTGGTAATCGCTATTTACATAAATAGGCGTCCCATGCTCTATTCTCTATCTATTTTGAAATCTCTCCAGTTTTCTTAAATATACTCCAAAACGCAAACAGAAAACCATTGCTTTTAATTCAATATCTGGTAGATGCTCCGAAATTAGCCAGTGAACATAGGTAGTTATGTGTGTTTTGCGTCAGTTGTATAAGGATTTACACTGCATCTTACGTATTTAGCATTGTCAATTACCTATTAGAGATGACCCCCTCCCACTTTTCAAGCGCTTGCGGCGCCACTGTAGCTAATAAACTGTTTATCACGGGATAGCAAGTCACAAAGATTTTCTCTGCGATGCCTACTGTGTAAAACCTTAACTAAAACTAAACTAAACTAAACTGATTAACTAACTCAAATTCGCATTCCAAGAAACAAGTTTTGAGCTATGAATTTAAATTATTCTCTAAAAACAATAATTATGCAAAATATGCGGAACAAAAGTGCGAATTTAGAGTGAGAACTCTTCAATTCGACGATGATAATGGCTATAAGATTACAATTATTACTCTCTAATTTACTCAATAGCTAAAAACTACACAAACACGTTTCGCGTTGTCGTCATTCAAAATTGAGATGTAAAACTAATTAATTGTTTCAGATATTTTGGAATTTTAAATTCTTTCTATTCCACGTATCCGGCGTTTATTATAGAACTTTTTTTTATATATTCTATATAATAAATAGGTATGATAGATAAAGGTATTTTGGAAAAATGCCAACTTATAAAGTTTAAAATTATGTGCGTTAAGTTGCTGTTAATAGCTTTCCGCGCAACAAATTGCTCTATATCTCTCCGGAGTTATATATATAACTCCGGAGAGATATAGAGCAACTTCATAATACTTTTCCATATATATATATATATATGCAAAAGTATGGAATTGTGCCAATTTATTAATAAATACAACTGTGGATTTAGTTGCTGGCAAAGGCATTCAGCACTCACAAATTGGCTCACAATCGTGTGCTTTCGCAGCATTCGATTTCCAGAGCCTGGCATGTCATTCGCAAGAGTCGACGCGACATAAACATATACGAACCGGTGTTACATTAACCATATGCTAAGCCTGGCTATAGTTATATATAACGATGCCACTGTAACTTTTACTCGAAGAAGTGAAATGCATGCTATGCCGTTCTCGATATACTAAGCCTAAGCGTTAGCCTAAACTAAGGTCCCTATATGGGCCATATACTAAGCCTAATACTAAGCAGGGGGCTACGGTCGGTGAACTCACCGTACTAAGCGGTTCTTTTTTCTAACGATACAAGAGACGGCCCTTAGAAGTAACATGAGCTTAACAAAAATGGGAAAAGATAGCGTATGTTTTAGCTGATGCAGTTTATGACTTGGACGAAACTATTTCAGTTATTATTAAAAGAAGTTAGGTAATTATATTGTTAAACGAACATTTCTAAGAACTGTTATATTGTTAAATGAGCATTTCTAAGAACTATGACAGTGAGTATCGAATTTTATGCATTGCATATTAAAAAATTCAAAACTTATTATCAGTGTAGGTCGGTGGCCGTGGAGAACGTAATAATGGTAAATACATATAGGTAAGGATTTTTGGGTCTTTTCTTTTAGACTCCCCGCCCAAGCCGAAATTGGTCAATTTTGAAGATACAGAGCTGATTTTGGAATTAATCGATTCAGCTCGATGATGTGGTTCAGAAAATACTCATTTTACACACATCCCTGAGTAAACTTTTTATCGTTTTTTTCAGGTCCCAATGATTTTTTGAGGCCCCTAATGTCGAGATTTTGAGACCCGCCTTGCGAACTCAAAAATTTTTTCTTCGGAATATGGTCATGTTGGGTACCGTTCGACTCGGTTTGATGAGACAAATCTACTGGTGTGTATTTTATTAATATCTAAGCCACCGTTAGAAAGTTATGAGGGCCCAAGTAACTCTGTACGGCGGAAATAAAATGCAGGCCATGCCGTTCTCGAAATAATAAGCCTAAGCCTTAATCTTAGCCTACGCTAAGGTCCTTGTATGAGACATACACTAAGCCTAAGTCGGGGTGCTCCGGCCCCCCGAACCCCCGCCCTAAGCTGTTCCTTTTTCTAACGTTATTTTTTCTAACGTTTAAGCCCCTCAGGGTTATTTGGGCCCCTCGTAACTTTCTTACCTAGACTTCAATAAAATACACACCAGTATATTTCTCTCATCAAACCGAGTCGAATGGTACCCAACATGACCATATTCCGAAGAAAAAAATTTTTTGGTTCCCGCGTTGAAACCATTGGGACCTCAAAAAATCGAAAGAAATTTTTTTCAGGGATGTGAATAAAATGAGTATTTTCTGAACCGCGTCATCGAACTGAATCGATTCATATCAAAATCAAAACTCTGTATCTTCAAAATTGACCAAATTCGGACTGTGGGCAGGTGGGGGCAGTCAAGCTCAACAGGGTCTTCTTTCCCCGCCGACTTCGCGGTGCCCGTTCCCACCGCTGTGGTTTCGCTAGATAGTACATAAGTTCCGGAATTTTTGGGTCTTTTCTTTTAGACTCCGCCACCCAAGCCGAAATTGTCAATTTTCAAGATACAGTGATGCTTTTGGTACCATTCGACTCATGTGGTCGAACTGGTTCAGAAATTGTCAATTTCAGCCAAGTTTGACATTTTTTTCGGTTTGTTGGTTTCCCAGTGGTTCCTCTTAGGTACTCAAAATTTTTGAAAAAAATTTTCTGGATAAATGAATACATTAGTGGGCAATACGTGATGCCGTAAGCCAATATATAGTTACAGGTAGTAAAGTTACACATGTGACATTAGAAAATGCTCTGAACCTTTGTTTCAGACAGCATCATGCAGGTTCAGTTTAGTGGACTGGACTATAAATCGCCTCAATGCGAGTCAACCAAGTGTTTATTAAGATAAAATGCACAATTTATATTACCACCAAAATTAGTAGGTTTCTGTAAGGATGAGAGTCACAATTTGTATCTAAAGCCACACATGTTGTCCAAACGTGGGATCTTCCAATTTCGTACGTTTTTAAGTACACCTAATGAATTCCAATAACACTCGTTTGCTTGCTACAGTCAGAACACACAGACGTATCTGGCCACTCAATTGCATGTAAATAGTGGTTTTACAGTCACACAATACGTTGTTGGCAATTCTAAAGTCCTCGAAAATGATTCGAAGTTTGCCGGTTAATCAAAACTGGTGCTAGCAAAATAGCCAAGATAACTATTAGACTAGTTCGACAAATAATAGTTGTAGCATATCCTGCAGTATATTCATGGATTTGGATGCACATAAAAGATTCAAAACTGTACAATAGCTCGAATAGCTTGAACAAGTAAGCTGCATATGTGAGCATAAATAAACTACTTTGAAGTCATGTTACAACAAAATATACCGATTGCAAATTGCAGTTTCCCAATGCTCACATTTAAAAAAATTCAATGCTGTAATAAACCCGCCTAGTAAGGGAGGGATTCCCAAGATTACTGGCGGAAATCTGTTTATAAACTTATACGTTTCCAAGTTAAATACTTAGATACTTCGTAGGGTCCGTTGTATTTCCATAATTTTAGGCTCATAAGTATGTTCAACCTGAAGCCTAATATACTGTCATCTATATATATCCTATAGTTGCGCTCGTTAATGTTTGTGAACCTACATAGTGTCAACTTTGGCATATAAATTCATCGTTTTTCAATTAACTTAAGTATAATGTACCATATAACAAGGTTTTCAATCACCTTTTCTTAGTGCCATGTTAGTTCCATAATGATCTCACATGTTTTAAGCATTATTTATTTGCTTTGGAACGAAAAATGACTCTAAATGTGAACATTCAGGTTATTTCGAGAGTTGAACACATACCTTCTGCAGTGGTAAGTAGGACTTTGGAACGAAAAATGACTCTAAATGTGAACATTCAGGTTATTTCGAGAGTTGAACACATACCTTCAGCAGTGGTAAGTAGGACTTTGGAACGAAAAATGACTCTAAATGTGAACATTCAGGTTATTTCGAGAGTTGAACACATACCTTCAGCAGTGGTAAGTAGGACTTTGGAACGAAAAATGACTCTAAATGTGAACATTCAGGTTATTTCGGGAGTTGAACACA
This sequence comes from Trileptium ribeirensis, assembly GCA_030248225.1. Lineage (NCBI taxonomy): Eukaryota > Metazoa > Nematoda > Enoplea > Enoplida > Thoracostomopsidae > Trileptium > Trileptium ribeirensis. The sequence continues at coordinate 6,869 of JASANE010030342.1, read as the reverse complement.
TACCTTCAGCAGTGGTAAGTAGGACTTTGGAACGAAAAATGACTCTAAATGTGAACATTCAGGTTATTTCGAGAGTTGAACACATACCTTCTGCAGTGGTAAGTAGGACTTTGGAACGAAAAATGACTCTAAATGTGAACATTCAGGTTATTTCGAGAGATGAACACATACCTTCAGCAGTGGTAAGTAGGACTTTGGAACGAAAAATGACTCTAAATGTGAAAATTCAAGTTATTTCGGGAGTTGAACACATACCTTCTGCAGTGGTAGGACATGACAATGCGCTAGACAACTCGTCCATGTTTTAATAAACCTGTGTTGCATTGAATTGCGGTCTATCTGAACTGTCGTTATGTGTTTCCAAACGGTTTGAAACGTTGCAAATATACTTAATACTCTTAATAATTTAGAGGGGATAGAAAATAATTAAGAGACCCAATATTGCAATAATAGACACATAAATTTTGCAAAGACGATTTGGGTTATCGTATATATCCTAGCTCAAGCGTCTTTGTAATTTGTTCAACCACTAAGAAAATAATAAAAATTGCTGCTGCAGTTGCTTAGTTTACTCAAAAGTAACGAAGCAGTAGATGAACAATGAATAGTTTCTATTACTTAGGATACATTTCAAACCTTTTTACAAGCGAAATATGACTATAATTTGTAGCCCTGATCCTTTTTGTTTTCGTTCGGTATCTTCCAATGTAGTATAGTTACTGCTGACGTGAGATTATTAATTTTAAACTCAGTCAAATATATATTACTACAGATTGCAGGAACATTATCAGCTACGTTTTTTAAACCAAATGTCTGCTCTTACTAGGGTTAGAGGCACTTTGGAAATCGAGATCTTACGATTAAAATATATTGCTGAAATATAAAATATCAAATTTAATATTTTGTTTTGAAATCTTCATTTGACTATATATCATATGATTAAAATTTTTTTCCGGAAGGCGGACCAATGCCACAGTAAAAATCTCGGGTTGGGTATCCGGACCTCTACTACACATCTACTTGTCTTATTCCTATGCCCCGTTAATAATGAAGACAGTAACTCAGGTACGCCATGATCATACAAATAAACTACCAATATTCATTGTAATTTATCTTGCTTATGATATTAAAAGTCTTGATTTTTGAACAATACCCCATCCAAACCGAAATCGAGACTACACACCTTTTTTATATATTTGTGCACGTACTTAGTTGTGGCACAAATTTCTATACATTATATTGTTCCTGTGGTAGTGTGGCGTAGGGGTCAGAGGCGCAGGTCTTACAATCATAAGACCATGTGCTCAATCCGTCCGTCGCGCCTAATCTTCTTGAGGAAAAGACTACGGCCATGTTGCTCCGGTGGAACCACCTCTGAAATAGACACGAGCTTGCTTGGAAGGTAAACAGAGTGTCTGACACCACTACACGGCTTGTGCAATTGCTGCAATTGCCACGAAAGGTGAAATCAGCACCCACAGACTCAGTATATATAACTTAGGGGGTTTTTGTTACCTTTAACATTGGTATCATAGCATATTCTTTCAAATTAATATTTGTTGATATATAATTATAAGACGTTATATATTGTTGGTAGGAACTGGTTCGGCTCACACAATATCACATTAGCTAGTCGCGGCTGACCTAGCTTCGTTTTGGGAGCCGCGGCAGACTGTGATAAAATCCGGCCATGACGCACGTATCTTATTAAGACAAATAATGCATAACATAGCATAAGTAATATATAAGAAGATATATCCTATGTTAACAAAACCCATAATAGTCAAAGTAATTGACTTTAATGAAATGGGACAATTAAAACGAAACAGAAACGTGACAAAATATTATTATTATTATAAAAGTTATAAAACAAAAATAAATGTTATACTTTCGATATATAATATATTTATATAAATAATGTATAAAAATATCCAACCCAGACACAGAAAATTTTCAAAATTACAGCTTTATGCACTAGTCCAAACTTCGAAAGACACAAAATATACACTTAGTAAAATGGAGTCGTTTAGGATAAAAACCCCATCGCCTAAAAACAATTTCAAAAGAATTGATTCCAACTTTACTATTATTATTTCGTCAGACAATGTTTCGGTCGACGGTACTTCAAAAAACTGCCGTTGTTATTCTTACGCTTTGCTTTGTAAAAAACGTTCAAATTTTGAAACTAAAAAATTAAATATTAATTTTTGCTCAAACTTTGACGCTTTTCAGACGATGCTTTAGACGAGAAATTTTATGCGTAGAAAAATTAATTAGATTTAATTGTGTTGAGCGATACCCCATAGCGTCCCTTGATTGTATATAAGTGCAATAAATACATTGTATTCGTTTAAAGACGACTTAAAGCTTAGTTCAACGCAGGCTTTCATAATGAAAATTTCGTAGAAGTGTATAACACTTTTTCATAGTCACACTCAAGTAAGTTCTTTCCTTACTCGATGCCACGATCGTTTTTTGCGTCAGCCCGTGCTTCTCCAAGAGATGCAGGGGTCTTACACCCACCCCATCTCGAAGGCCAAAAAACGACCACATCATCGAATAACAGAAAGTAACTGGCAAAACCTCGACGTACCATAGTGGTCAGTAAACTGCGTATCATTACATGACATGGTTGCAGGCACACAGATAGTGATGTAAAACGGATATATATTTTCGTTTTACAGCACAGGCTATAAATATGTATATATACATATACATATATACTTATATATGTTTATATACATATACATATATACTTATATATGTTTATATACTTATATATGTATATGTTTATATACATATACATATATACTTATATATGTATATATACACATATATGTAGATACAGTTATAGTACAGACCTCCATCACGAAAAAGAACCATTACCACATGGTCCCGAAATCAGGGATAAGTCACAAAACTACGATGACAGTTGATTATTTCTCACAACAGCAAAACTACTTACGATAGCGATCCTTATATACCCTTAAAAGGATTAGCGAAAACACCAAAGACATCTGAATGGCGTTGTCCGAGGTTGTCGGGCCATTTCGTGCTTGGATTGCTCAAATCAAGATATACGGAAAACATCTAGAAATTACGAGTTTACCCTTTGTCCGCCCCTAAAAGGGTTGAAAACGTTCTAGCGCCACTGGAGAACACCTATTTTAAAACAACGACAAGTGGACACTGTAATAGAAAACAGATATTAAAATTGGATAATTTAAGGTACTTTTTGGTAACGTTATCATCCTGTTAATTTATTAGAACAAACACTTTTCTGAATAGTGACGTCATAAAGCAATTATTGTTTTTTGTTCTTAAAAAAACAAGAGATAACATATAGCTCTTCCTATGCTAATCAGGCCACAAATTAGCATTATATATTTGAGGCACACCTGAGAGATTTTTAACAGTTGCTTTTACATCTGACTTTAAGCTATATTTATAAAACCCACCACTAACGTGGTATATTTTAGGTTTATTAAAAATAAACTTTATTTAGCTTAATTAAAAAAACTGTTTGAAAAGTGTCGTCGCTGACTGACTGAATCATTGTAATCAATTGCAATTGATAAGGCATCCACTGTGAGAAATTGAGAAATGCGAGACATATTGTGAAATCGCACTAGATTATAAGCATTTCACTTGAATAGACAATTAATCATCATCATTAGCGCCACCACTGCAATCCCCGGTTACATTGTAAGCTAAGTTTTTTTAAGTATCTGGGTTCAATTACGAAATATGCAATAATTACACGGTGCTCAAATATTTATTCTGACTAATAGCATATAGCATCACTATACAGTATTATAAAAATCTATTGTTGCACAAAGCGTGTTTAAAAAACGCAAGTCTTTAGCATCCTATTTCTTGATATCATTAAAAAGCGAATTAGTAAGCCATTGCCTACGTTCCGAGGTCGCTGGTACCATTTGAACGCCAGACCTATTCCAATTCGTTATGATGGTGTCTTGGCTACTTGTGTCAATTCATTGCATTGTACTGTATTGTATGAATTGCTAATTACAGTATCATACATGGACCAGGGTATGAAGATAAAAGGGTATCCGGTTCCCGGGGGCTTTCGGACACTCACGCAGGGGTGTCGGCGTGGCAGGGAGACAATGGTGCGCGGTTCGTTCGACGCCGTGACAGGTACCTATGGATCGGATTCGGCGCCTGGGGCGCCTCCACCTAGGGGAAGGCTACCCTCTGGGAGGGTATGGTCAGAGTCCCAGGGCTGGTATAACCCCATTGCTCTCTATGGACATTTTTTCGAAAACGAAATGACATGAAAGAAGATGCTAAACTGCAGACATGAATTCACCACGGCTGTCACGATTTAAAAAAAATATAATTGAAATTTGATCACGATCTGAACGCCAGAACAACTTCAGCATGATTACGCTGATATCTTTGGCGACTGATACAGGTTGTTAATAAATAATTTTGCATTCTATTGTTGTATTACATTGTAAAAATTCTTAATAACAGTACATGATGTAAAAAAAATTGAAAAGACATGACATAGTAACTGCTCTAGTAAAAAAACTGTGAACACGAATCTATCACGACTACTTCTATAGAAAATTAATTGAAATTTCATAGTCGTGATCGTACGTCTGTGGGAATAATTATAATATGATAAAATTAATTTTCAATTTCAATCGAATGGCTTTTAATAATATTTTCTAATAGAAGAAGAAAAATTAAGTTTAATTTTTACTCATTTCAATCGAAAATGAAAACAAAGTTTCGTTTTAAATTGTTTTAAAAAATAGAATTTTCATGTTAATTTAGAGAATGACAAATATGTACAAACACATATATATTTGTGCATAATAGTGATACGTATCACAACAGCAGTGTCATATACTAATGTGTGAACAACAGAAATATAAATAACTATATATGGCACTTAGTATTATCAAGAGTGCATTAGGGAAGACTATGACACTTCTCTGCACTCATATGTTAACCCGTGTTTGATGACGCGGGCGGTTTGGTGTTACCGCACCAGTTTCTGGGGGTGGGTAGCTCGTACTCCCAGTTTTTTGGGGGGTCGGTCGGGTGCTGCTGCCTATAAACCGACACCCCCCCCCGGAAATTGGGAGGGTCCGACCAAACCCCCACCCAAAAAAACTGGGGGTGGGAGTAAGGCCGAAAACGCCCGCTTCATCAAACACGAGCTAACGTATGAGTGCAGGGAAGTGTCACACTCTTCCCTAATGCACTTTTGGTATTATATATTGATAGGGGCAGGACGGTCACTACACAAATATTCGGAGTCTCTAAGCCATACTTACACCTCCCCTCTAAAGCTCCGTGCCACCCATTCCCCTCAGCTACGCACCGCCCCCCCCCCTCCACCCGTCTAAGACAAGCGGAAATGTGAGCAATTTTAGAAAATTACAAAAATTTTCAAGGAAAAACTATGTATGATTATTAGCAACCACTGGGTTTTCCAGGGTAAAATTTTATAAACCCTAGTGGCCTAACCAGCTTTAAGGAACCCTTCTCCAACCGACAAGACCTGCTACACTCCCTTAACCCGACGGCCCATGGACATCTATGATATATAGCCATAGGCGTGACTATATATATATTTATATCTAAATTATACTTTTAGTATGATTTCTATAAATGTTTAATACTGCAACTACCTATATATCCGGTTTATATACTAATTTTGTGTATTAAATTACACACATAAAAGCATTTATAATTGAAATATGTGAAAAATTCAACAGTCCATTGGACTTTCGAAAGACAAGCATTGCGAATGAAATTAATAATACATTTCGAAATGGGAAAACCAAATGTGATTATACGAAGTATGCAACTTAATTTTATAGTCACGGAAAGTACGAAATACATTAAGAGTATAAAATATATAAGAATAAATATATATTATTTTATATTATATATTATTTTATATGCATATATTAATATAATTTTATGCATATAACAGTATGTGGAACTTAAAGTTCACATAATACCAAGAATAGTTTCCGACTCTGTTGTGGAAGTACAGAAGCTTGGTCCGCGGTACTGTTAATTTGCCTAAGAATTATCCTAATCGAGTCCCTTTCAGTCGTACACTTCACTATCGGCTGTGATTGGTTTATATGACAGCCACTACATCCTAGCACATTATAGTTGGTTTACCAATATACTAGATGCTACGTTTGAGACCATTTGGGATGGTAGAATTAATTTATTTTACTTAGATACATTACTTTAATAACGTTATGCTAACAGTAGCCCAAGTCACGCTGTGGGGCATGGCGTTACATCCTTAGAAAAGAACAGCTTATTGGGGCGGGACGTGCAAGAAACTCTCGACCTAGTTTAGTATATGCTTTGTATAAGGGAATTAGCTTAGAGTAAGGCTCATGCTTGGCCTTAGTATATCGAAGACGACATAACCTGCATATAGCGTACGCTCCTCAGCCTGACTTTGGTCCTAACAGCAATGAAACTCTGGGGGAACATTGTCGATGACACGTTGAATCATGTATAAACCTAACGTATGTTTGGGAAAATATATCGAAGACGACATAACCTGCATATAGCGTACGCTCCTCAGCCTGACTTTGGTCCTAACAGTAATGAAACTCTGGGGGAACATTGACGATGACACGTTGAATCATGTATAATCCTAACGTATGTTTGGGAAAATATATCGAAGACGACATAACCTGCATATAGCGTACGCTCCTCAGCCTGACTTTGGTCCTAACAGTAATGAAACTCTGGGGGAACATTGACGATGATACGTTGAATCATGTATAAACCTAACGTATGTTTGGGAAAATATATCGAAGACGACATAACCTGCATATAGCGTACGCTATAAGCAA
>JASANE010030340.1:0-18900 GCA_030248225.1 Trileptium ribeirensis | reverse complement strand
ACCGTTCGATAGCGCATGGGATCTTCTATTTCATGTCCAAACTTGAGCCAAATCGGTCCATCCAATAAAAAGTTATGGTCAAAAATGTAAAAAAAAACCCAAAATCCATTTTTAAAAAAATTCCGACCCCTGAAATTAGGGCCCCTTGCTGAAGCCCCCTTAAGAGATAGAGCCCTGAAACCTTCTCCATTGGAAAGAGCGGAAAAATTACCCCACGATGGGTTAGGGGGAAGAATCTTAAACCGAAGCTTTAGGAAAAAAATTGCCAGAAAAGCCTCCATATCCCCAAAAATCCGAAAATAAAAGAATGTTGAATCAGCATATCGGAGGTTATACCTGAAAAGGGGTGACCCTGATATCGAAGAGATCGGTTTTGGGGTGAGAGATGATTGGGAGTCCAGAGACTATGGGGGCTATACCTGAAAAGATGGTGGGCCCCTTCCCTGATTTCCCCCCCAACCCAAGGAGGGCCGCTAATCTCGAACCACAAACAGTTTCCGGTTGAATTGGTCCTTCGTGTAGCTCACGAGGTCGTCGATTGAGAACTCGTTGTTATATGCTCTCGTTTTCTTGGGGGTAGGGGTGGACTATGATTTATTATGGCGGCTATCGGATTATTAAATTGGGACGGGATTCTTCAGTCGAAGATCTGTGGTTCGTACGCGTAGTCAGTATTATGCCATTATACTGTCTTTTCTCGGCGCGCGTTTACTTTATTTCTCGTGCCTTATTCTATATGTCGTTGCGGCGTGACTACTTCGAGTTGGTAATGATTCCGATATTAAGCCAACACAGTCAAAGTTAGAATGTTTAATCAACAGTTAGTATAATACGCCAATATTTGCTACACACCATTTCGGTTCCAGTTATTTAACGCACAGCTATTTGAGACATCTATGCCTTTGTACCTTGGAGTGCTTCTGCCTGTTGGGGCTGGTGCTTTTTTCACCACCATTTTTCTTTCTTTTCAATAAAGGCCGCCCCCGCCACGCCGCCCTGGTATTTACTGTCGTCCTGGACATGGTATATATTGCGTAATATAACGTATATATATATGTGTACATATTCTATATAAAAAATAACACTAGCTATGTAATTTACTAACTTAAATAAACTAATTATAATAAATTATAATAATAATAATAAATTATTATTATAGTGCCGGACGGATCAAACACTGCTAGATCCTGAGTAATTAATATTTATTACTTTCCTTTTTGGGTTGATACTGTCAACTTTTGGGCAGGTCCAACCTTGCATTTCTTCTCCCCTAGAAATCATATTTCACTAATTGTGATTTTACTCTTAAAATTGTAATGAACTAATTTCCCTCCCCAGGGGAGCTATTGATCCTCCCAGAGGGGCGACCCTTATAACCTCTCTTGCCAGGACATTTTCTACTATTTTGGGCGTGGGGACCCTTATTTTCCTTTCTTTGGGTTATATGGTTCTTTAATCATAACCTACAAGCTAAAAGGTACAATTCCACAAATTTCCATGTCTCTACCTATGGGACAGATTTATCTACAATTTACACCTTCCGTCCCCAGGGAAATGATTATTCTCCCTAGGGAAGTGAACCTTATATCATCTACAAAGAGGTGATATCTACCCGAATTCCTATAGAAACCTTTATTTCCTTTTTGTCTTATATATATCCCCGTGATACCATTTTGGAGCTAAAATTTATTAATATTTAATATTTTAAACCAAACACCAAGATTAATTCTAGTTTCAAAACTTTCATAAAGGGGGTAGTGGTTATGCCTCCCGAGCGGAATGGCACGCAGCCACACCTCAGGTAACCACCCCATTTTACTCCTATTTCGGGGATTATTACTTCCTAAACATGGGCCGGAATTTACAAATTTATACATTCCCTTACTTTTGTTTAAATAACACATTTCTCTCTGAGTTATTATTAATTCCTTCCGGTGGGGTGTATCATATATCGTCCCCGGTAAGGTAACACCTGTCCCCCTCGGGTGAACCCATCACTTACTTTTATTTGAGGATAGTTCACCCCTATATCCTAATTCAACTTTCAATTCTACCTAAAAGTCCATATTTTTACTTTTCTATCAAATTTACAACTATACTAAGATTTTCCCAATTGGGGCACAACTCTTCCCTATTGCCAGACTATATTTCATCTTTTCCCTATATGCAAAACTCCCTAATCCCGTTATTATTTTATTTTTATTAACTTTGGGGTTCCTAATTTCCACCTCACAAACAAATATATCAATGTTTGACTTTTTCTAACATGATACAGTTTCCCAAACCTTTAGAACTATCAAATAGGGTTCCACCTACTTATTCCCATCCAGAAATTACTTAAACCCCACGGATACCCCTATATACCCCTGTTTTAACTTTTTTTAAAAAGTCTCCCCGACATTATATAAATTTTGTTAATAAATAGATAATTTAATAATTATTAATAAATAAAATTCGCTTGGAGTCTGCGGTGTGACATAGCTATCTAACTGGCTTGGCTATGATTATTGTTATCGTTGACGTGTGTTATGTAGAGAGTTGAGTTGAGTGTTGTTTTTTACTTTGTGTATTATTGCGTTTTTCTCTTTTTTTCATAGGTGTTGTGTATTATGCAGCGGATTAGTTTTCTTTCTTAGTATGGCGTTTTTCTTGGCATTTTACAGGCTTCGTATCTACATTTTACGAATATTTGTCGACTTTGTAGTATTTTCTCTGTCCCAGAATATAACTTTATGGCTACGTATAGATATTTAGGTGATCTCTCCAAGGGTCTTTCTGCCCATAGGGTTTTAATGTTCTGCGTTTTTGGTCCTAAAACCCACACTTTCACGATATAAGGACGTACTCATATGTAGGTACACATAGGTCCAAATAAGTGACTTTGCAGGAGGTTACCTGCATTTCTGGACCCTGCCGAGGTGGCGGGTGTGCTAGGCAAAGTAAGACCTAGCCGGGTTATGGCAGACCAGAAAAACGCAGCCCATCCCCCTAAACGGGAACCTCTGGGTGGGATTGGTCTTTCTCCCTTTCCGGCACCTTTTTACCACCCGTTGGTCACCAGGCTGCCACAGCATGGCTGCTATATCGTCGAAGGCTGTGACATTGCTAGCATGCTCTAGGGTGGGACATAGTTACCAGAACTATGTCTTCGCGCAAGCCTCGCCTAGGGGTTGTCCAGCGAACAGGCCGGGGAAATTTTACGCTTAGGGGGCTTGGCAGCTATGGTCCAACACTCACGTTCTAATTAGGGCAAATCCTGTGTCACTTGTCTTTTAAACACTAACACTTGAATGTCCTTAGGTTTTTCAGGTTTACGAATTTCATGACTTCCTCAGGTAGTTACGAGTTAGGATTCATGTACCTTATAATGCATGCTCAAGGCTGAACTCTCGCCTCAACATTCTATAAAATTATAAAAATTGTTACAGAGTTGTGTCAAACTTGCTCGTGTCTTAGGCTAGTATTAACGGTACTGCAATATTTTTGTTATCCGTTAACTACTATACTTCTAGTGCATAAGGCTAGATATTGTTAAGTTTCTTTTGTACAATTTGTCACGCAGTGCTAACATTGTTATTTTATATTTACGAAACTTTCTATCTAACATTTAATATTAAAATTTTATCCGACAAAACGCTGTGTTATTGACCTAGCGTGAGCCGATCGCTAGTTACTTTGTAACAGGCCTGTTCCGGTCCTGTCACGAGCGTTTCACGGCTTTCGCACCTAAATTGCGTCAAGAACGCGTTGGCACCTGACCGTTTGTATAAAATGTTGTATGATATCAGTGAACAGTTTGTATAAAATGTTGTACCATATCAGTGAACCGTTTGTATAAAATGTCGTATGATATCAGTGAACAGTTTGTATAAAATGTTGTACCATATCAGTGAACCCTTTGTATAAAATGTCGTATGATATCAGTGAACAGTTTGTATAAAATGTTGTACCATATCAGTGAACAGTTTGTATAAAATGTTGTACCATATCAGTGAACCGTTTGTATAAAATGTCGTACCATATCAGTGAACCGTTTGTATAAAATGCCGTATCATATCAGTGAACCGTTTGTATGAAAAATGCCGTATTATGTCAGAATGTTGTACTATATCAATGAACCGTTTCGCATAATATGCCGTACACCTTTGTTGTAACTGACGAATTTGATCACCGGGACGAGTGTTGTGCGAGGCACACTGAACGAAATAAAGAAAATTAGGCTGATTAAGCTGATTTAGGAGACTGGACACTACGCTCCACACCGACAGAAAATAGGCATCACGCAGAAACCCCAACCAGTCGCCGCTTCGCGTTAAAACTTTGACGGTGATGACCCTCCGGGGATAGGAGGCCACTGGCTGCACGTTCACGAAAGCAAGTTTGTTAAGACTGAAATCAAAAACATTAAGTTTACTTGGTTTTAGCGATATATTAAGTAATGGTCACGGAAAACAACAAGTCGCAACAAGCGGAAATCATACGTTTGGTAGCCTTCGCGATTATACGGGACGACGGATGTCGGGTTAATTCGACGGCCCGTCACCGTCTATTGTACCATGATCCGGAAAATGACCGGAGCAGGCTGGTAGAACACTTTGGGGAATTGTGGTTGGACATCCAAAGACGCCCCGGACAACGCCGGAACTTCGCTTGTAACGTATAGAGACAATCGCTACTTACGCTAGGTGGGATTGTCAAAGTGGAATCCGGACTGTTACCCCCCACATATTTAGGACATACTATATATAAAAATATGTACATGTATACATATGTATGTGCCCCTTGGACGACTCTTTCAGGTAAAATCGCCTCGTTTCCGTAGCCCCGTTGTAGTATGCGACTAATGCCAGCCCCCACCTTCCGACACCCTCTTTGCCCTACTCCGCTTTCGAACCGGTGCATGCGACCCCTCGTTTTGTTCATAGTGAATAGTTGAGTCCAGCGACGTGTGCCGGACCTCCGTCCGAGTCCCTGCTGACTCGCTGTAGTCACTCAAAGGTGCCTTGAGCGCTGTTACCAACCATTGATGGGCACCGATAATTCGAGATTTTTCTGTCAACTCCAAAATGGGCGAACCAAATACTCATTGGATTCGTCTTGACGAGACATCTCCAAAAATACCCGGCGGGTCTCGGTCCGCCGCACCGGTAACCCTGGTCAACCAGCAAAAGCGCCCCTACCGTAGCCACTACTCTCTCTAATCGCTGCAATTTTAGCACCGTTCTTATCCCTGCCGCCCCGGTAGCGATATCACCCCTCATTTAAATCGCCGTTGGACGACGAGTCCAACGATACCCGGCTGGCGTCGCTCCGCCCAACCGCTAACGCAGGAGAGCCCGCTAAAGCTCCCCACACTAAAGCACATAGGAACCCATAAGTGGGTCCCGATCCGCTACTACGTCCTTCCCCCTCGTGTTTGGTACAAATCGACCCCGTTTTTTGTCCTGGGACCGAATGTGACCCCAGCCCCTCGAAAATCCTCCTGGATTCCCCTTGTCCCGCTTCCCTTCCCACGCCGGCTTCGTGTGCTCGCTGTCCTTTCGTCTTCTTGTCCTCGCTCTCTTTATCCGACACTTTTGGTCGGTGGTTTTTGTTGTTGTTGGTGGTGATGTGTTGTGCGTGTGTCTTTATCCTGAGCGACCTTTCTGTTGCTCAGGACGCCAACATGTCTAATGTGTATTGTGTGTGTTTGTGTATGTGTTCGTGTGTCTTCCATGAGTATTTATAGATAGATATATATATGTATGTATATATATGTATTATGTACATAAGGACACAGAAAAAACGGACAGACGAGGACACCACGTACTAAAAGACGTTAAATTTTAGAGTTTTACGGACTGACAAATTACGGACGGTTAGGACGAACAGGGGGCGACTTTAGGGCCCTCCAGCGGACCCTAGGGGCCCTGGAGCAGGGCGGCTGACCAGTTAGGAGTACTTTAGGGTTTGCTCCGTCTCTGGCCCCGAGACGGACGTTTTCCCGTCGTCGGTTCCCCCCGGCGAGACTTCGAAACATAGGAATTTGCATGAAATTTCGAATAAGCTCGACTCTTTTCGATGTCTTGGATGTCCTCATCAGCGAGGGTCATCTTCAAAGCAGAATCTAGCTTAATTAGAAGGGCGGCATGCTGAAAGTCACAAAGACCGAGTCAATAATCGCTGAATCTGGATGGGCTGGGAAGAGCAAATAGTCAAAAGTCGAACAGATTATCACGCTAATTGGGATTGAAGAAGGAAATTGTGTGACCCGAAAGTATCTTCAATAGTTTGACTTAAGCTGGGACCGGAAACAGTTCAAACGTTGTGAGTTTAGGATCCAATTTCGCTGGACATCCGGCGATAAGGACGGGAAATTGGGACTTCAGAGTTTACTTTTCTTGAGAAAATTGGGACAAAAATCACAGATGGTCAACTTCCGAGTACTCGGAAGATTCAAACTTGATGTCGGCAAATCTAATTGAAGCCGACTCTCTTTAAGGACATCGACGGCTTACAGTAGCCGTCACAATTTGAATTTCCGGAAGTGTCCCCAATTGGACACTGAACTAAAACCCAAGAAAAATGGGCGTTGCCCGACCAACGACGATTGGATAGCGACAAAATCGCCATTCTTAAATACAGGCAAAAATTTCGAGGTTACGACCAACGCGTCGAATCTTGGAATCAGTTCGACTTCGGCAGCGCGGAGTTCGGTCGACTCTACTGACCGGCTCCGACGCTTGAGTTTTGTATTGTAGTTTCATAACAATTTCTGCTTTTCCGTGCTTTCGGCTTTTGCGAATGGGATTCGACAGATGGAGGACCCGCGTAGACGTCTTCCGTCTCTCGGAAGGGGACTAGCGATTGCTGTCCCGGATCGAACATTGTAAGTCAGGAGGAGACTCGAGAGTACGGGGGTTTATTTTTCCCCGGCGACGACTGTAACAGACCATTCGTTAGAATTTAGGTAATTGTAGCACGATTTTATACTTCATAGGTCGAATAGACGTCCGTCGCTGGACGTCTCACTGTCCACGCCGACTCGCTACACCTTCATAAATCCGTTGACAAAACCTCCTCTAGTCGAGTTTTTTTTGGCATTTTGAGTGATTGCACGGAGAGTACCAAATTGTAGGCACCAAGACCGAAGTCTTTCTGGTTCCCCGTGGTCTTAGGTAGAGCACAACAACGTGGACGCTTCTCGTCCAGGTTTTACATGGTCTGCTGTTTTGAGTTAGAGCTCTCGAATATTCCTGAGTCGACCACGGTAAAATTTTCTTGAATGTGCACACCTCTGACATAGGGACTTGCTTAATGTTTGTTGTTTCGGTTTCCAAATTTGTTGCTTAGTTGATCGTTCAACGCCCATGACGTGCTTGGGCTTGGACAGAACCGCAGATTAGGGACGGAGGACTAGCCTCCGTCGGGCTTTAGGAAGCATCTAAAATTTCGCTTTATTCTTTAGAGTTAAGAAAATTTGGGAACACAAAAGACGGATCAAATTCTAGGTACTGTCACTTGAGTTTAAAGTGTTTGTTGCTTACGCGGAATGTTGCTTAAGGATTGTCTCGGTTTAATCGTTTGACAACGACTCTAGGGCGGTTTAACAAATTTAGCAGACATCTCACCAGAATGCAAATTCCATTATGACGACTGACCGGATACCTTTAGGTGTCCCTCTTGGCCCCCGGGTAATCAAAATGAGCTGGAGGAGCAAGCCCCCAGCTAAGCAAAATTTCGCCGACCTCGACCTGGGACGATGACGCTTCGTTTTTGTGGTGATAGCCAGTTTTGGACCCAAATAACTACGTGGTTAAAACAACTAAGTTTACCGGTGTTCACCATTGCACTACGCAGTGGTCTTCTCTCGAGACCGTTGTCTAAAAGAAATAGAATTAAGGCCTGCCCCCGCGTCATCACTAGATACCGCCTTTGCGGGATAAACACTCCGTGTTCCCGCCTTCAAACAAAATTTTAGGACTTCCTGAAAATAAAGAGAACTTACCTCCTCGCCCGGGCCAGTTCGGCCCCAAACCGGGCGAGTGCAAAACGTCGTTTTCTTTTTGGAGCGAGTTGATCGCTGAGTTTAGCTTTTCTTTGGCTTTATCTTGGTTTGCCCTTTAGGCTGTGTACTATGTATGCCCAGATTCAGTTCTCTTTCCGCAGTTTCAGTGTTTGCCTTTTATTTACCAGCATCATGAGTTGATCCTGCACGTGGGATTCAAGCCCGCTGCAGTTTCATTAGTCTTAACCATTCAGCCACAGAGATATAGGAACATCGACTATTAAGTCGATGATAACTCAACTGCACTGCAATGCAGTTGAGACACTGCAACAGTGCAGTGTAATAGAAAAGATGGGCGTTAGAGAGAGGCAACCAAACAGCAACCGAAAAGAAGACAAAAGACGCGAATGCGTCCGGGGCTGCTCGCCCTTGGCCCGACTGTTTAAAACGACCACAAGGATAGGAGATAAGGTCGTTTCGCCCTCGGCTAGGTGCCTCCAATCTATAAAACCTCCCGTCCCACCGAAATTCCGGCGGATGAAATCAAATGGAACCTAACCAAGCGAGCTCGCCCCTGGAGGCGGCCTCGTAAGTTGCCTAGAAGGATCCATCGTGCCATTTAGCACCCCGATCACATTCCGTCGGCCGAGAGCCGACGAATTAATCTATTCCTCCTTCTTCTCTAGTTTTCGGTTCGGTCAGTCGCACTATTAGGTAGTTAGGGGCACCAGCTTTAATAAAATGAACTCAAATGTGGGTAGTATTGCAAACCTACTGTCAGAGTAACCTATTCGGTGCTCCTAGTGTCACTCCATCCCCGGCTTTGCTCCAAGTAGTGATTAGGCCAGGTGGTGGAGTTTGCATAGTTCAATTCCGTCCCGTTTCGCCCGTAGCCTCACCTGAGGTCCGTCGCCATAGGCAATTATTCGTCGCTTGAGGCGACACGCATTAAGGAGCGTTTTCTGAAGCACTCTAGGGCCCCTGCTTACCGCGCTGCATAGCTGACTAGTTCACCAACACTGCACTGAAGCAGGGATAACCGCCCCTAGCCCGCAACTTGCGGATACCTGTACGCTCCGCCTAGTCGTTATTTTCAACACCCCTGCCCCTATAGTCTATAGTATCGAGGCAATAGCAGTGAGTTTCGGCTAAGCTTCCCAAACTCGGCTCACGCGGTCCACCGTGGCAATAAATAGGAAACACTCGTCCCTATATTAACTTTTGATCGTGTAAATAAACTTGTATCATTGAGTAGAGTCTTACTTCCTTCTGAGACGATAGGGAGCTTTCTCTGGTTTCCCGCTCGGACGAGCAGGCACTGCTTGCCATGGCTTGTGGGCGAGAATGTCACAAGCACTGGCGTGCAGGGCCTTCTGCCGTATCCGTTTACGCTTTACCGCCGGAACTAGGAAATAAAATAACTGGAAAACATCAGCAAAATTTGACCCGTTCACGATCCTGACTCAAAATTTTGTAATAAAAGACCCTAGAACGTTTTAATTCAAGTAAAAAAATTTTTTAGATGAGCGCGTCATTGCATGGTGCAACTCTTGTTCCAATTTTGATAAATATATAGGTAAATAATTCATCATGTTACTGAGTTTCAATGTTTTATAATTTAAAGCCGAACAATGTATTCCACCTTCCCTAATCATTATAAGTTAGAGGATTGTTGTGCACGCCAGCCATTGCTTAGGCCCAGATATTCTTTGTTTTTGCACAATTATATTTTGACTGTAGCTGTCACTGTAAATTTTAAGTTTTGTAGGCTGATCGTTAAATTTGCTCAGTTATTAAATTTCGATTATACATCTTGCTGGGTATATTGCTTTGACAGAAAATCTACCGCATGTGCTGCAGCAGTTTTGTTCGTAGAAAATCTTAATGTCACTAATGGCATGATTTTGTCGCTCATACAGTTATTTTTAGTCTACTCGTACAAGCATTTGTAACCGCCGACGGTGTGCAAACATTTTGTTTTCTGATCTTGCATTATTAGAATTTTTCTTGCGGAACATTGGTATCGCAACAAAATGTGAGGATTAACTTCCGATAGAGCTCGTAATGCTACTTTTGTAACCCGTTTGAGGTACCTGGCCCTGATTGTTTACTAAATGGGTAATGATTATTGCTGTTTTATTTGATGAACAAAGTTTACGGGTTTAAAGCAGAGCCGGAACAGTTCTACTCTTCGATTATACAGTCTATCGTTCAATCTGTTTGCGATGAGCTAATACGATCTACGGTTACATTCTTTTAAGTGCGAAAATCAAAAAAAGGACTTGTAAATGTCTTTTGATAGTATCAGATAACATTTTGGGTTAAGCAGGCGATTGGAGCTTTAGCCTAATGCCAAAATTTACATTACACTAAGAGTTTGTTTATCACTAGTACAATACTAAATTGCAGGGAGAATTGCTAATTTGCAATCTACTAGGCGTATTCTTTCTGGAAATTATTGAATTGGCTTAAACTACGAATGCAGGGGTAACAAAAACAATGTGCATTTTTTCGTTATAGCAGTGTTGTCAGGCGAAACGTCATTCGATTTATTTAGGTAATGATCGTATTCTCGCCCCCTGTATTGAGCTGACGGGTGTAGCTGAGGTAAAAGAAAACAAGCGTCATTGAAAGACATACAATATCATTTTAGTTGGTTAATCAGGTAAAATGTAAACGAATTTTAATCTAGTTTATTGATATTCGACACGAGAACAGATTAGTCTTGGATTTTAGTTCTTTGCACATCATAGGTCATTCAGACGCCTGAATGTGCTGAAGATTTCTGTTCTGCATTTCTTAACGCAGCAAACTCAAGCAATAAGAAGCATTGGTGCGTACCTCGTTTTAACAGAAACGATTACTTCCGTAAAGTTTTGTTGAAGTATTTTTGAAATAGCACTGCGCCAATTAAATAAAATAAAACTACCGTTTGAAAAATATACTCTAGTCCGACTTTTAATTTAGATTCTTTACTTAAAATACGGTGCTACAAGTATCTGCTTAGACTCAAAGTAATTTGCTTTCAATTTAATAATTGAGCAACTCAACCTGGTTCTAAAACGCACATTTTATCTTAAATCCTGATTAGCTTAAACCAGTCAATGCTATAGTTAGGTGAATATAATCCTGGCTGAGGAACCGGCATGTCAGCTGACACAGAAAACCGAAATCATCAGGAGTTTTAAAAATCCTCGCTACTATTTATTCATCGTAACAAATCTTAAATTATTTCCATTCGGACATTTTCCTGACTAAATTGTATATAATATCACAGTCTTCCTATAGGTGCAGGTAAAGTGTGCGTTAGCCAACCTCGTTGTTGGCGAATTCTGCCTCAATTGACAGGTCGTGCGATCAAGCGTCCCACTGGACGCGAATTGTTGTGTGGATTTGTTTTACTCTCAGTATCGATGCTGAACATTATTTAACATCTGTTGAGCGCGAAGATACGTATTATAGCGATATACCGAACTGTAAAATCGTTATTAATCGACGGCTAATTGGAAGACGGTTTATATCTTATTGGCTCCGCAATTTCGATGGTTTTTTATCTTATTGACATCGCAATTTCAATTAGTTAACGGAAAGGTTAGTACGTTTGTTTAACTTTGGTTTACTGAGTGCAAATGAATAAAATACACCAGACCAAAGTTTAATTAGGAATTAGTAGCTATGTGATAATAACCAATGGTTAGCCTAAAGTGCTGTCAGCTTAAAAAACTGTTTTTTCATCATAGTATAGCGTGCTTGTAAAATGAATATAATTTTTGCTTAAATTAAAACAAAAGAAAGATTTTCAGTCCAAGTTCTTTTTACTTCATTAGTGAGGCAACATATAAAATGTTTGGCAGGAGAAACTGATATACTTTCGCAAAGTTGACGGCGTCTCGCGCTTAACACTCCTTAACGCTCATCTCAAGACTATAATTCTCTCCACAAATCTTACGGTCAGTGTGGAAGAACCTTAAAATACGACTCTAGGGTTATGTAATTATAACTAATCACTAGTTCACCTGATGCTCAGCATATGTTGAAGTCGCCGATATTAAATGCATTGAAATTTGATATGGTAAAAGTCATAATCATGATAGCTGGTAATTATTATGCGCCGATTTTGATTCTTTGGAAATCAAAACCAGCTGTACAGGTTAACTTTAACTAAGGATACATACTACGAACCCAAATCGGCTATAGCCCGATACTGCACATTGTGTCTACGCACATTTACTGTCTAAGATGTGGTTAGCAATTTATCATAGAAATTTGGATTCTAACTGATGGAATATTTGTTTCGTTCAACAACGCATTTTTAAATTGATCCCGTTGAATCTGAAACTGGTGGTCTAGACAATTTTCGTTTTTAAATCCTAAGGTTTAACTCTTACCATAAATTGTGATTAGTTTTCATGGGTCTTCACAATAGTTTCATTGCAATACTCCCAAAGCTAAAGCAAATGTTTTTTCTTAAAAAAATGACCCTAGTTTTTGGAATCCCGCGAAAATTTATCTCATGCCTCTTTCGGAAAACTGTTTAGAGTATTATACCTAAATCAAAATAACTGCTTTATATTAATTACAAAAATGCTTGACTAGGCTACTCAGCTTCGATAACTTTAGTTGTTCTTGTCTTCCGTCGAAAGTTGCTAAATAGAATATTACCGAATTAGTTGTTATTCATTTTAAGCAAAAAAAATGTCGTGGCTTGTTAGTTCTAGTCAACGTTTAATTGTACAACAGTGGTTAGCTGTATGTCAATGTAAATTTCAGGGCGTTCTCAAAGAATATGTTGTCGTGCGCGCGTCAATAATCATAGTACATGTTATTTTCAACAATATGTACCCGCCGAATGCATGTGAATATTATGCGTACATATTAGCGTATATGTGTTTACAGTAGTAGTTTGAGTCCATGTGCATATGGTTACTCCTGTTGGAATTGTTATATACAGTGGTTGTTTGCCTGGATGTCACATTAGTGCGCCAACTAGCTGTCGACCTTGGTGTAGACCTTTTGTCTAGAGACGAGAAAACCGTTTGGCTCTCTTGTGACAATAAGTAGCAGTTATCTGCCGGAAAACTGCTCTGACTACTGAAAATTGTAGCTATTAATTTGTTTGAACATTTATATAATTTGTTCATGTTTCCTTAAGATTAGAGTTTTGTCTTATCATGTGCACGATATCACAGTTATTTTACATGAATGCTGATGTAAAGGAGACTAAGTTCCCACTGTACATTTCGATGCACAGCTGAAAACATAAACACTAGCTAGATGTATATAGTTTCGTGAGCAATTTCCATGATAGCTGATACGTATACTCGATCATGGTTAGCTCCCAGTTTTTGTATATAGCGTTTATAAGATAATTATTAAATTGCGTCATAAGTCTACTAACTACAAGACAAATCTGAATATATTACCTGGCTATGCATGGTTTACGTAGTTGTGAACTAGTATTAATGTGTATTGCTATTATTCTTAAGTTTAGCAGGTTATTTTTCTATCTAGTCTTTAGTTCCAACACTATTAATAATTATATGAAGCTGTTAGTCTTAACATTTTTATTTTTGTAGGATTATGAAATTCTATTATCCAGATTTTTTTGTTCTAATGGATTATATTCTACCTTTAAGAACCCTTTTTGCTGCAGATTTATCAGTTCTCTGCATATAACTACGTTTCCGTCGCATATTTACGCCGCAAATTTTTTTCAATGAACCTTGAACGTTTGAGCGTGAAATCTTACGATTGATGTGTGCTAGTTTCTTTATTTTACGTAAAAACAAATTTTTCATGCACCATCATCCTCCTGAATTATAACATGCTTCGTTGCATTAATTAAATTATTCAATATTGCAGGTACATTGTCTTCGCCCAACGGCATTGATCTATTATAACAACTAACGCTAGTGGCTTTTGTGGCGGTGTGCTGGCTTTGTCTTAATTATTTACGGTGTTTGGCTACGTCGTGGTGTGCCTTGATAGGACGAATAAGAACTGATCGAACCATTGTGACGATACAGACAACGGTTGTCGACGGTAAGTGTATAATTAATTGCAGTGTAGTCGACTGATCGAACGAATCGGGATTGTTTGTTTGATGACTAAATTTGGCAACACTTTCGATCCCTTCTATCAGTCGGCTATGTGTTTTGTGCCTTGTTATATCAAACAAAAAGTACCGCGTATTTTAAGTTTGAAAGTTATGGCGCATAAGATGCTTGTGCACCTCATAAGAAATTACTGAGTAGAAGCGATCTATCACTGCATCGAGTAAGTATGAAAATGTGTGTTGTATTTCGCAATATACCTCTTCAACATGATCAAATTGGTATTATTTAAACGAATCTCTGCCGGCCTTCGATGACTGTAACTATATTGGTAATATTACCCATTATTGCGGCAGATGATAAAAGGAGTAAATTAAGATCATAGTACTAGTTCACGATATCTGTAAAGATCGTAATGTAGACTAGAAACTTTCTTAAAGTGTTTCATCGATCTCATCAAAAATGTTTATTCTTTGAGTAGTTGAAATACATTTGAAGGTTTATATTTCCGGGTTTCTCTGAACTGAACTTTTCTTTTATCCAAACTTTAAATTCTGGTTTGTATTTACTAAAGGTAAAGCAATTAAACACCAAGTATTTGAGGCGACTTGTATACGTTTAAAGACATTTTATTTGGCGCTATAAATTACATAACCTTACACCAACATGCATCATCTTCATGCATCATTACGACCATTTGCAGGGCATGATGTTCTAGTAGATGAAAACTGAGGTCTATATATCAAAATGGTTAAAATTCGATGTCCAGCATAAAATGGCACCAGGTACCTATTACTAGTAATAAAAAAGGGCACGTTGACTAAAGCAGGTGCTGTGGCTGAAACTGCTCGTCAAATGTATAAACTTTATCCATATAGCTGTGGTGTATCATTGGATGGGCAGTTAACCTAGCTGGATGTTGTCACAAAGTCATTTCGTACAGTTGAAAAATAGTGAAATTTATGGAATACACTTGTTAGTGACATTATTTGCAACAATATCTATGTAATTGTGGACCGTACCCAACCATAAAAAAACGTTTATGATCTTCTGTGGTATTGGACTTTGTGTCTATGTCTAGGTATTTTACGAATAACATAACCGACTTCATATAATACACAGCGTGGGTTTTCTACATATGTTTTACTGGTATGTTACTCAGGCACAGATCCGGTATATTGCTTTAATATGTAGTTATAATTTCGTTCTTTCCTTGGGCATATATACGATATATATTTATAGTTTGTTATATATGTATGGATTATAAAATCGCCTACATGTATGAGGTGGTTTCCTATTTTATTCGTTGTCTTGTTCGTTGTCCATTAAGTCACATTTAACTTATTTAAATCCTACTCAATGTCTTTTCTTTTATTAATGCACCTATTAAATATGTATATACTACCTTGATTAATTATTCTATTTATCCACAATGAGGCATTTTGTTGTATTTCTGGGTCTGTAGTTATAAAATTTTGTGCTACTAGGCGCTTATTGTATAAGGCCTATTATATTTCAACGTCTGTGATGTTCACAATCATGTATATATCTCTTGCATATGTAAATATTATACGGAAGATAGATACAGCTAGATTATTGATTGGCCGCAAGTTGGCTTGATATTTATAGTACAAAGAATTTGCTTATTAATGTTTCTAGTGCGTATATATGTGTGTTCAAAAATATTGATGCACATATTATCAATTTAATATCATTTAAAACCCAGTTTTGATTGACATTTAAATAATTTACAGCTGAAATTGAAAATTTTATCTAAACGCCTATACTATTAGAGATAGTGCTCTGTCGCAGCAACTTGTATAATTCTGCAACATCTTTGTTGAACTAAGTCAAAACATAAGCTAGCAGGTTTTTTTAAGAATTATGTTCGATTAAGTCCGCAGAATGTTAATCGAATTTCAAAATCGTAATTGATCTAACATTTTGATGCTTGCCGTGGAATAGGATATTTAAGCTAGCATTCGCTTTTGTTCGAGGCCTCACTTTAGTTCGACAGTCG
This sequence comes from Trileptium ribeirensis, assembly GCA_030248225.1. Classification (NCBI taxonomy): domain Eukaryota; kingdom Metazoa; phylum Nematoda; class Enoplea; order Enoplida; family Thoracostomopsidae; genus Trileptium; species Trileptium ribeirensis. Next base: position 2,840 of record JASANE010030340.1, on the reverse strand, counting down.
TAGAAGTCGTCAGTTTGCTCGTTAGTTGTTCGTTGCCCCTCACGTTGTTAGTTATTACGCTGTGCTTTAATTATTTGTGGATAGTTGATGTTGTTCGCTAGCATACATCTGTGGTTATCGAAAGCCAGTCTTATATTGTGGTTTGGACGTTGTGGTGGTATTCCCAGGTTACTTTTGTTCGGTAGCAGCTTAAGGATTTTGAGTATTAGCTCATTTGCATTGAGGCACGGGGGCATTTCTACTTATTGATTACTCACGCAAGCAGCATCTCGGCATCTTATTATTTGGCGATTATTGTTGATAGTCACGCGGCTCGTGGACATTAAGGCGATACAAAGACATTGTGTGAAGGATTAGATAGAAACACTGCGATATTATGATGGACATTTGTGATGAGCTTTTGTTCGCTTTAGCGATGTTTTAACAGAATTATTTTATTATTGTTGTGGATTGTTGATCGGTTCGTCATTTGTATGATACGAAATTGCAGTGTATTTTGGTCGTTTGCTCATCGATTATTGAGGTGTCAATAGCGAGCTATTGGTTGTGGTATCATTAATAATATTGATAGTATTGTAGCCACAGAGGCCAACCTGAGTGAGGAGTTTGAGGTGTAACTAGACTTTGGGGCTGCACGTTGAGTTAAAGGATCAGGGTTCATCGTTTTCGTAACGACAGTCGGACATTCCCAAAAGTCCAGAGTATTTGAATTCCCCCATAAAACCAATAGTGTTCGATTGTTCTTTCGTTACAATTTGTTAGGAATCTTCTCTACTTCAATAGGTTAAACTTCCACTGGTCATAATACCAGTACGCTAGCATAGAATTTATTGAGGAAGCAGGCCACGCCATTGATACTCCGACCTTAAACACTCAGGGCTTGTCGGAGCCCTGTGGGGGCCACATAGGCTACAATGCTCTAGCACGGAGCTTAGTAAAAGCCTACTTAGGTAAACCAACTTGAGCCTCAAATTTCTAAGAAAATTTTCAGCTTTAGTCTGACATTTAACTCAACAAATTAGAACTAAACAACTTCTGATGAGCCTAAGATAGGGGATAACGGCTAGGCTCCATGACCTGTGAGCAGGTGTCGGTGCTGGCCTCCCTGGGGGACCTCCGAAATCATACCCGAAACTAGACATGTGCGCAACCCTTCGGGCGGGGTCCGAACACACTCCGTGAAGCGCGCCTGAGGCCTGCTAAGCTGCGTAGCTTCTTGGGTCTGACCAAGAATAGGATTAAAATTTCAACACCCATGGTCCGCCCTTGAGGTTATGATAGCCGGGGTCGTATGGGCATGGTGTTAGGAAGTTGCGCCATGCAGCTGCGTCACCGGTTATTACAACTTAGTTGTTTTGTTAATTCACCGAAAGGTTGTGGTCACCTATACTACCACATCTACCCTCCCCTATGTTAGTGTTAGCCTACCTCAAGGATCTTATTGCTTTGTGTGTAGAATGTGCTGGGCACATACCAAGCACCCCTAGCTTGCTAGTGTATCCATTGCCGCCATGCATATATCTTACTGAGTTATACTGAGGATGCACTAATTGTTATTTAATTTCAGGCGACCTGTACATAGTATTAGTTTTAGCGTTCTGGTGCAACTTCAACCCATCTTTTACTAATATTACGCTCGAAACAGGTAATACGCGGATTTTCTATTTATTGGTTAATACAGGAATCGGGTCAAAAACATGACAAAATGTATCTTAATGTAGCTTACAAGCTTTGGTCCTGATGGATATAAATCCTTCCTCTAGCTCCAGACCCTGCCTTAACTCGGGCCCCTTTGCTGAGTTAAGACAGAGCTTGGACGCCTTCAGAGCTACTACAGCTCACCGGTACCTTATACCACTTATTGATCCCCAGAAGGATTGGAAGTATCGATACCGTTTTTCAGTTGTTTTTCTTCAAAATTTACACATAAATTCAGGTTAACGAATGCCACCGGTCGTTACTCGAACACTTTTAGGATGATATTTTTAAATAAATATTTCGAGGTTGAAATCGAGAATTTATATTTGCGAACATGTTTCGATGAAAACTTAATTTGAGCTGTCCGCTGGTCTATCCGGGCACTCGGTGGCAGTATAAAAATTCCGTAAATAATTTCGGATAAAGTTGCTAAGGAATTTTTAGCCGCGTTTTATGCTGGCCTACACGGGCACTGAAAGTTCTCTAAAAATTCTACGCAAAATCTTAGAACAAATTATTGATATACTGCAGACTTGCTACCCGAGCTCGCTGCAGTTTAACAGTGAGTATTTTCCAAATCCCTAGTTGGCATTTGTAAAACTATAACACTTATTTCTCATTACAACTTAACCAACTTCATATAAAGTTTTTTACTCCTTAAAACCAGGTATAGGCAACTATACATTTTTAAAATTCAAATTTTACACAAAGTTCCAACTTAAAATCAAAATCTACTTTTAAATTATTTTCAACTCCACATCATACCACGGCTCGTTATGCGAACTCGCCAAGGTATATATAAGCGTTGATGGCACGATTACTCGAATTCACCAACGCTGACCAGATTACTTAAGTTTAGTTTCAAATATAATTAGACCTATCTTTTAAGCTTCTCTCGCATCAAAATTCATTACCCACGGCTCGTTCCTCGAACTTGCCAGGGTACAGTCACTATTAGCACGGATACACGATCCCACTAACTAAATGTAATTACATGTCAGATAAATTACTTCAAGTCCGCTCTGGCTGGAGGGTGCCGAGTGCACAAAATCAAGCTAAGCTAAATTTCCAACTTTTGTTTCAAGTAAATTTACTTTTCCATAATTTACCCAACACCTTTATACCACAAATGGTTCAATCAA
>JASANE010030339.1:0-62665 GCA_030248225.1 Trileptium ribeirensis | reverse complement strand
GATAATCGGGTGGAGCACTTCAAAACATTCAACAAAGTCATTGGCTATCGAGGATGGACGGGTGAACCAGGCTGCATATTATGTGTGGTGACAGAAGGCAATGTAGTCATAACGGCATACGTCTACGACCATCCAGTTCATGCGCGGCGACGAAAATATCAATTGATGCATCAATATGGCGCTAAAAGGGAATAAATGAAGATATATGTTAATATTTATATTTTATATGTTGTATGTGTATGTATATATTATACTTCATTTGTATTATTATTATGTAATTTTCTCAATAAATAAAAAACAAAATTACACGTCTGGTGCGAAATGCCGAAAACACTATCATGCCCTTACAACCACCTTGCAATTTTATCTAGCCGTCCTGCAGTCTTTGTTACTAATTTTGCTCATTCGCTTAATGTCTTGGTAGCTTACGTTTTAACTGTTTGGGTGTATACCCTAGGTCACTGCAGATATTAATTCTTCATCTGCTGTTGTGTGATATACCACTAATCATAGAATTTTCAAATGTAAACAGATCATATACCTTATATATTACATCTCTATATACGCATATTTATGTTATAGTATATTTATATATGCCATAGCTAGCTAATACGCTATTAAATATATAAATGTATACGTTATATATTATACGTATATATGTGTATGTATTTATTATACCTACATTACATATTTATATAGTACATATAATATATACGTGTATATGTGTATGTATTTATTTTACGTACTATACGTTATATAGCTATATAGTACATGTAATATATATTATACGTGTATATGTGTATGTATTTATTTTACGTACTATACGTTATATAGGTATATAGTACATGTAATATATATTATACGTGTATATGTGTATGTATTTATTTTACGTACTATACGTTATATAGCTATATAGTACATGTAATATATATTATATTACGTCTATATGTATATGTCTTTATTATATATTACATAGCTAGCTAATACATATATAATACATACATAGCTATATAATACATACACTACATATATAATACGCAAACAACAATATATGTATATACATTATATGTACATTATATATGTATACATTAGTATATACATTATATATTACGTATATATGTGTATGTATTTATTATATACAACATATACAATACACTATATACATATTACATAGCTAGCTAATATGTAGCAATATATACCAATATAATATACGTAGCTATGATATACATTATATACCCATGTAACCCGATACCCCTGCTGGGAGGAACTGAATCCACAATCCACTCCTCATCCCTCTTGGGGGCCAACTGTCCCCTATATACTACTACGTATTATTTATTATTGGTTTGGTTAAGGTAGCATAAAACAGAGAGCTATAAATACGACCATCCATGATAACGTCACGAGTCAAATGAAACCTTATTTAAAACCAAACTGCAGCCTAAAAATGAACATAAGGTGCTTGCATATTAGATGAGACTCACCTAATTAAATATTCTGTTTTTTGTACATAGCTAACATACCTATGATGACTAATCATGGCTCCCCGCTTCGATTTCGTAATCACACAAAATTTGCATGGAAACCTCCACCGGTGGGGGGGGGGGGTAAAACCGCCATTTTCTATCTACTCATATTATATAAATTGTGTACGCTGAGTGCCGCGCATATAGCTAAAAGCTTTAAGTTTCTTTATCTTTTTCGGTTAATGATGCCAAGTGTGGCCAGGACTTCTATTTTGGGATTCGGAAACCAAAGCTAATCTGTGACATGACAAATTTTCTGCTTGCGTTCATATATAAATACAATTGTTTTCAGATCAAGATGACTCCGTGCATTCGCTTATGTACGGTTTGAAGCATTGTCTATTAAAAACCGACAAGTATCCCGAATATTGTAGAATTGTTCGTGTTAGTAACGATCCACACAAATTTTGCTACTGGCGACGTTTCAAGGACGTTTGTGCGTTGTCTTGTTGTGCTGTTATGCTTTAGTGTATTAAATCTGATGCCGAATTCCTGTTTGGTGGCCTGAAACAGTGTGAAAAGAAACACCACATGTATATTACACTGCGTTGTTGGCAAGGCTGGGCGTCACTTAAAAATTACACATAGATTGTGATAAGTTCTATGTTATTAAATGGAATACACCTTCTACGTCAAATTTACAAAAGGGACACTATGGTTCAACGTCTTTAATAAATTATCAAATTAGCTCAAATAAATTGTGTTTGCAGCTTTTACCTCATACATACTACGCAGCTCTTGAAAGTTTGTTTGAACTCTAATAATTCAGCAATTAACCGAGGTATCTAGCTAAATTTTTCCAATGGGTGCGTTGTTTAAGGATATGCGGACCCAACTACAATATTGTGCATATACATGGTTTAGTGATGTTTAGCGGAGCGATACTACTAACACAGGCTTGCAACTTAAGCACATACGCTGTTAAAATTTTAATTTCATGAGTTCACATTACATCCCAGTTACAAACGATAACAGCGAAGTGCAGTTGATCTATAACCTGGCCCTATTAACCCTCAAGGGCGTTACGTTATAACGTTACAAAAAACAACAGCTTAGAGCGGTGGGTTCGGAAGCGGCAGCACCTCGACTTGCATCATTTATGATAAGATGCGTGCGCCAGGGCCAAATTATGTCATGTGTCCAACTCAACTTGTTCGGGTGAACTATAGCTTAGCTGGACTACTATGGTACATTTTTATAGCTTAGCTAGTCTTAATGTGACAAACATGGAGCTTAGCTAGGCTCTGCGTGACAAACGGAGCGTCCGGTTGAACTGTCAATTGAGAAGTTTTATTTAGTAATGTGCTTAGTGTAATAGCAATTTGTTCTATAGTATTTTAATACTAATTCTAAGTTATATATTTGTTTTAATATACACTTAACGTTTTAAGCTGTATGCCGCTTATGGAGCATTATTTAGATACGCATAGTATTTTTTATCATATAGCCCATATTTTGCTCGACGAAACAAAAACAAAACAAACCCAAATGTCTATCCAGAACTGACACCTTACAGAATTTGTCAGTTCTCAACAGCCACATGGTACCACACACATTTATGAGTGTGAAACATTTACAGACAAAAACAATAAAACTGTTTTGCGCACGAGGAAAATCGAACCTGGTTCACCGTTCGGGGCAAAATATTGAACAAAGTCCGATAATCCTTATCAGCAGATTATAACCTTCCAATCTTAATAGCCACAAAAATTAAATTACTTTTTAAATACCTACAACGAAGTATCTAACATTACACTATATTTTAGTATGAAATGGCCATCCGGCTGGATACATATTATTCCATCCGGACCTCCAAAGCGGCGAAAAAACTGTTTATCGTGCAGAGTAGTTTTTATACTGCAAAGGTTAAAACATAGTGTTCTTTTTAGATAATCAAAAACATCAAAATCAGCTAACCCTCTATCAAACGCCTTCTTACTTACTATGATAGCTCGTTGTGCTGTATGGATTATCAGATTAAAGCAACACTGTTTGTTATGATTGTTCTGGAACGCTTTGCGAAATGCTAGATTTTCCTGAGATATTTCATTCTGCTCATTTCCAATTATGGCCAATAACGCGGATCTAATCTGGCTATACAAAAAGGATGAACGACCACAGTAAAGAATAAGATGGTCCAAATTTTCGGTTACCCTAATATTTAGTTTTACATCACAATATGAACAATAATTTGGTGTCCCCAAAAACACTGGTCTGGTTTCGCGTTAATATTGTTTTATGAACAAAACTATAGCGGTATGATCTCGATAAACCGCTTTCACCTGGGATCAAAGAGTAGCACCATGAGCGTTCAATATAAATACACCCTTCTACATATCTTTGCAGATTCAACGTTTCTGTCCAGTAATTTTGCATGGGTTCGATATAGTTCTTATACTTACGATTTACCATTAATTTGTAACATAGCTTATATAGTTAAAGCCGTGCATACAAATCTCTGAATGCACGGTTAGCTATATAACAAGTTATTTGTAGCATAGATAACAGTGCGTTCAGAGATTTGTACGCACGGTAACTCGTTCAAACTGTGCGTACAAATCTTTGAACGCACTGCTGCCTATGCTACAACTATTACTTGTACAACAGTTTTCCATCACATAACCGAAGGTCAACAATTTTTCCTAGAACAGTCAGTGATGCTATAATTATTCATTTTACGACAATTAAAATTCAGATGAGCTTTACGAAAGCTTTCCTTAAACAATTTTGGACAAAATACATCTTGTAGTTGTCTAGCACTTAACTCCGCTACTCTCCCGTAAAATACATTAAACGAAGAATGCCATCCTTGTTTATCAGTTCCTGCTAGCCTTTTTTTAATAAAATCATTAAGCGGCTAGTTTGTATTCGAATAACTATGTCCGGATACGTTAAACTCCCGTTGAATTTGTCTATTTTAACCAGATTTTTTATTTACAAAGTTTTTCTTCGATGGAAACCATAAACACCTATCCATTGCCTTTACAGCTGTTTTGATTAAGCTCGTTTGGTGGAAAGTAATAAGTAAAAAGTTGGTTTAGTTAAGTTTTAGTTAAGTTTGTTGATAAGTAAAAAGTGTTTATCGCGTTGATTGTACCGAAGTATGAAGACTCACGAGCGGGTGTTTTTCCAAATAGTTTATTTATCACACTTTCCGGTGTGTCCCAATTTTTTTTTGTGAATAGAAAACGCAGTTTTGGTTTATGTAAAATCCACAAATTTTGATATCTTCAACATAATAATCAGCAAATTTTACGAAATAATTTTCTTGTCTAAAGCTACCTAGTGGCATTAATTGTGTCTTATTTTTTGCTAATGCTGCTGCCGGATGTACTTTGGAAGCACTCAAAAAAAGCAAAAACTTCATCCACTTTACTGTATTTTCACAAAAACAATGTGGTGTCATCAGCATACTTCGACAATTTACAAATTGAGCTAAACCCACTTATTCCCCTAAGTGTCGGTGCCGCGCCAACTGCGTACGATAGTGTTTCAGTTACTATGACATATAGTAACAGGGATAAAGGACACCCCCCTTTACCCTTGTATAGTGATAAAATAATACTGTGATGCATTGTCTTTGACAAAAACATCTCCGGTAACAACTGTTATAAACATCAGTGATTATGGGTGTAATGCATTGGTGAAATTATTTATAAAAATCAATCGGAAAGCCATCGCTACCTGGGGACTTTCTATCTTTGAAGCTATAAATTACATTTTTAACCTCTTGTTGACTGATTTCACCATCCATCATACTGCTTTGTTGATTAGTTAGTCTGGGTAAAATAGGAGCGTTTGCAAAAAAATTTGTGTCATATAAATTGCAATTTTCTTCCGTATATAGTTCTTGGTATTGAGAAACTATTTCTTTGAGTATGTCCCGGCTTTTGGATATTATATTGCCATTTCTACACCTAAGTGTATAAAAAATCGATCATCTATACTTTTTCGTCTCAAATTTTTTGAATGTGGTAGTGTAACTACGTCATTAACAAACTTAAAATAATGGGTCCCATGCAAACACTGTTCCACGTAGTATGAATTTTCAGCCGCGATTTGCCTTTCTAACCCTTTCAAATTTTTAGTTAGCACCTCGCTCTGGGGCTCATTTTGTAATAACATTTTAACAACACAAATTTTGTAATCTAGCTCTTGTCGCTTACCTTTACGACCTAATGCTAATTCCTTAGCAACTTGCTGAAAGTAACACCTCAATTTCACTTTGGTGTAGTCCCATTCGTGTGCAGCGTCGCTTGCATTGAACTCAAATCTCCGTAGGATGTCGTAAATATTTGCTCTAACTAAATCGTCCGTAAGTAGTAGAATGTTCAATTTGTAGCAAGACGGGCCACACTATATTTTTGTTACCTTATTGCTAAATCGAGTAGCACCTCAATTTCACTTTGGTGTGGTCCCATTCGTATGCAGCGTCGCTTGCATTGAACTCAAATCTCCGTAGGATGTCGTAAATATTTGCTATAACTAAATCGTCCGTAAGTAGTAGAATGTTCAATTTGTAGCAAGACGGGCCACACTCTATTTTTGTTACCTTATAGCTAAATCGAGTAAAAAAAATTTTATGATCCGATTGATTCACAGACCTAGTTTTGAAACTTGTCCAGAACTCGCATAGGGCCCTTGAAGCGTATGTTCTATCTATTCCGGACTTCGTTCTGTGTATGTTAGAAAAATAGGTATACTTTTTTCCATTGGATGTTGTTGTCTCAAAATGTCATGAACATAGAAAAAATTTGCCAGTAAACGGAGCTTCAGTAGACACATCTGTGGGTCTACCGCAGTTCCCGATCTATCAAACTCTACCCTTAAAATCACCTGAAAGTACCGTGGCGTTAGCAGCTGGTAGATTCATATTTTGAAGCTGTTCATACATGCTTGTATAGAAAACAACCCTTTCATTACCTCCCGCAGTCGCCTATATCTCTAAAAATAAAGTTTTAAAAGAGTTGATTTCGTATATAACACCTATTGCACGTTAAGCGACCAACAAAAAATAATCTACTATATGGCCGGGTGTCTGTGTACCGATTAAAAAGCAAGTCACAGTAAAGGCTTCACCAACAGATGTAAAGGTGTGGATAATTTCAAAATGTTTCTCTAGAGCCATGTCGAAAACAGCCGACTCGGCATATACCCTGGCATGTGTTTCTTCCAATGCAACAAATTTCATATCTTTCACACTCTCCAAGACGATCCCGATTTTGCATTTGTTGGGTAGGCTTATGCAGTTCAAGGTTGCTACAGCAAATGTACGATCACCCATTACATATGATGAAAACAATCATGAATATATCTGGATTATTTCACATTCGAGGATCCGATATCCCCGTTATCTGAAAGATCCGACACATTGGAACATTTCTCCTTTTTTAAATCAGAACCCACTTCTGGTGTTAAAGGTAATGACCTTGTTTTATCACGCGGCATACTGTCCGCAAGTGTCGACACCCTGGCTAAAATATTACCGTTGAGCGTTCCACTAACTTCCAGCTTGTACTTATTCATTTTGAACATGTGTATCCTGAGTAAAGTCAGCTAGTCCTCAAACAGGTTGCAACATCCTTTGCGCCACAACTTTGAGTTCTCAACCACCTTAGTGTCTGTATATCTCGCGCCAATTCCCCACAGCGATCTATTGGGATTTGCCTCAACGAGGCGCGTTCCAACAGTTGCAACGAATTGTTTGCGCAGCGTCTGCTGTTGATAATATTTGGCTAAGATCACTACAAAAAGCATATTATAGGCAGTTCTGTTCCAATCTTGTTGTCCTTTCGGCCAAACAATTCCATCCACAATCAGGTTTATATCACCAGGTGTCGTGGCCACCTTTAACTCCTCAGCTGCTTTATGATTACCAACCATACGAGCTTTACTCGCCATCAGCTATTCCTCTGTGCACCTGTACTGTTCGTTACCCACAGTTATGTCACAAACGAAGTGGTTAGACATGAAGTTTGTTGTATCCGGCGACCTACTAAAAACGAGTGAAAGATGCCATCTTAGGCAAATTACGTTTATTGTTAATTATTTCATGATTGTAAAGTTCATCTGGCGCAACTCTCTTCTGCATACCTTCGAGGGACGGTCACATCCACTGTGGCACCCATTCCGCCACTTGCTCCATCGGAGTGTTTTTCAGTCGCACAACTTCTGCCCACGCCCCGGTCTTTCTTGACGGACAGCTATGCCATTCATGACCGCTTCCCAGGCAGCAATCACACCACTTATCGATTCCTATTTATCAGATTTTAATTTAAATACGGTTTTTCAATGTAGTTTGTACTGAACATTAACCGCCCTGGTACAACTTCACCTTTTTTGATCTTCACCATGTATGACCTGCCGCCCGTCTTCACCTTTACAACCTTTCCCGATAAATCGGTTTCTCTGGGTAAAGGGGTTTCAAATTGTTTTCAGTTAAAAAGTCTCTAACGTCCATCTCCAGTACATCCTCGTCGATATCAAAAATACTGATTTGAACGACTTACTCATCTGCCCCCAATACGGGCTTTTCCTGTGGTACATCCAGTTGGACAAGTGTCCCAAAGATCGTTACGTCTTTTGCTATGGCATTGTCTCTCGTTTGCGAATCAGAAAAGTTGTCTTTACTGATGTGTTTATAGTAAAACGTAATGTTCGTGAACTAAATAGTCTCTGGCTTAAGTTATAGGGCTCAGCTGAACGTCTCGTGACAAAAGCACAGTCCGGCTGGACACTCGATGACAAAAGCATACCCTAGCTAGGCTATTCAAAATTTAAATAGTCGACTTGGACTGTATACGTGACATAATAGCTAGCCCATTTGAACGCGTGCCATAATTTGGACTATGCGCCCGCATCTGATTGTAAATGATGCAAGACTTAGCGTATGTCTCAGATAAGGACCTAAGCTTAGGCTAAGACTAAAGGCTTATTATATCGAGAGCGGCATGAACTGCATTTTATTTTAAGGATGCGAGTTGATCGAGGCCTGTAGTATAGTAGTAGCTTGCTACTCAAACAAGCTAGAGGCCCGTATTCGACTCTCGTAGATTTTTTTATTTGGTAAACGGGCATGATCCAAACATGATTCGTGGACGACACCTCACTTGGCCAGTACAAAACATAGCTTGCTGGTGTGTTTTGATTTCTGGAGTTAAAACATAGAAACATATTTTACCGAATTGATGACCTATATTTATTAATCATGACAATAAAAAGAAGGTAAATTCCGCCAAATGCTTAAAAATGTTCAATTTTAAATTTAGTATATAATACGATTTAGTAATATCACAAACTTTTATCAGATGCTTAAAGTCGCTGATGCTGCAATGCATGGGCGGTTTTAGAGGGGGGCGGGAGGGGCGGCCTCCCTCCCTGTCAGATTTCGAGGACGGAAAATTTTTGTCCGGCTTGCACATAGACATCACCTTAACATGGACCCTTAACCTAACTGTTACCAAAGCGTCAGAGGTTCCTGAGAGTCGGGCCACATTCGGAGTAATGTCGTACGTCGTCGTATTTATTCGCGCATCGCCAAAGCGATTTGCATACCTCAAAAGATCGGTACAAGCCTTGAATCCTAATGGAACAAAAACTGTTCGGCCTAAGCTTAGCGACACCAGGTAAGTTGAACGTCACACTACATGTTTGACTTTCTCGGAGCTGTATCCCCGTATGACTGCAGCTTTGGAAAATATTGCCCAACATGAAACTGTCCAATAGCAATAAACTGTTGGGCGAGCCACTGATCTTCTTGCCGCTATCACCAGATCATCTTTTATTGTATCCATGATTGTTCTTCGTCTTGTATTATGCGCCATTAAACCTATTGCTGTATCATTGCAGTCTGTCGGCCAATATCTTTATAAGTGCGGCAACGAGATTACACATTCTGATGGAACAACTTGAATCGTGGAGGAGCGGCCCACGGCTGTGGAAATTTCCAGAACGTCTGGAGCCATGCTTGTGGTGTGAAAAAGCATCTGGATATTGACAGTCTCGCTTCCGCAGGAAGTTGTCCATGAACACACCAGCTGCACCTCACTCCATATGAATTTGATCGTACCACAGTTTATATATCTTTCATTGATGGTGTCCTGAGCCAGCTCTATACACGTTTTGAATCTCACAGTGCCAACGTTATCCGCTTGTCGTCGCATCTACCTCAGTCCGCGCCGAACGAAAGTTACAGTGACATTTCAGAAGCTGTGGATTTTTATAGTGAAACCAAACAGCTTCTGCATAATGATAAACAGCCGGTTGAGCAAGAATTCGAACGCTGGAAATTAAAATGCCGATCAATTGACGCTAATTCGCCACGGCATTCTTGAAGCTATGGATATGTGCTTCCGTGAATTTCTGCCCGGGTTATCAGCTCTTTTTTGCATATTTGCAACCCTTCCGATACTTCGGCCTCATCCGAGCGATCGTTTTTGTCCCTGCGATTTCTGAAATCGTATTTGCTTAACACGACGACCGAAGATCGTCTCAGTGGATTGGCTTTGATGTTCATTCACAAGCAACGGTTACTGGAAATTCAGCGAATTATTGATCAGTTCGCGTAAAAGAATAGACGCTTGGACTTTACGAAGTGAAAAGTAGACAGCTTAAAAGAACATTTAATGTGATGCGAGACCGGATTGAACTTCGTTCTAACTGTGGTACAGACAGAATTTATTTTTAAAGAAGCACTAATACAGGTCGCTATCATGTATCTGTTGTAAAACGTATGTTAGAACTGTTGCAAAGAGGAGAGTGAATTTTCCATAAATATTGCCTAAAAATAGTAGAATTGTAAATGTCTGTCTGTGTCACTCATAACTCATTAAACCCAAAGGTGGTTTTCCAAAACTTAAAGATCCGGCTCCCCAGTCAGAAATTACTAAAAACGCGCCTGCTGCAATGCCAAACAAATAAAGTACAATTCAGAAAGCTTGTGCAAACAAGGATCTGAATTTCATGGACTTGGCCGTTCCGACATTTTCCATTTTGACCATGAGACAAAAAAATTTTGCTTTTTTAAGTTAACAATAGTAAAAGCTTTTACCATCCCTTGATATTAAAAATTTCTCGTGTAACATGTTTACGATACATAAGGGCATGGATGAGCTAGTTTCAAATGCAGAATCAGCTCAGTCATGGGTTGACCCAAGCAAACCTGAGCGGTAATCCGTTATATCGTTAGAAGAAGTAACAGCTCAGAGCGGGGGTTTCAGGGGCGGCAGCCCCCCCCGGCCTATGCTTAGTATATGTCTCATACAAAAACCTAAGCTTAGGCTAAGGCTCAGAATATCGAGAACGGCATGGCATGCATTGCACTTGGCCCTTCAGGGTTTACCTTGGTCCCATGGGTTAACGAGCAGTGATCGTACTCCTGAACACGTTTCTGAGGTACAATGGGTATGGATCGAATTAATTTTCCGCAATTAGATTTAGTTCATGAATACGGCTCGAATGGTTATAAAATTTATAAATAGATTTTAGAAAATTTTTGGTAGAAAGCGAGGGTGGGGGTTAATGATTTATGATCGTTTTCCTAAGAAAATTAGAAAATTAAGTAGTTTCTGACTTCTATTGAAAACGATCGAACCGATTTGCAGCCAATCAATACAGCACATCAAATCTTAATAGGTGATTAACACAAATGCGTTCGAACTCTCGCGAAATAGGCTTGGGGTTTGGACCCCGTGGTGAGATTTATATGGAAACGCGATTCGGAAATGAGCCAAAAACGAAGAGAACCTCTGTAATCACGCGTGATACCCACGAAACTTAAGACGTCCGTAATACATTTTGCAATTGCATAGGTATGACTAACGTGAAAGTTCAGGTGTTATACTAGGTATGTGTGGTCTAGCAAGAAAATAACCTATTATACTGTTACCCCTGTAGTCCGACTGTGATGCATATTCAGGGTTGCACCCATAACTTTCTTGAGGGCATGTTGACACTCCTAGTTACATTTTTACGATGTCGTAAATACCATAATCTATGAGCGGCTGACGCTGCCTGTAGCTAATGCGGTGCATTGGTCAGTTGATTATTCTTAAAATATACATACTTATTTCTTTAAACCATATGCATGTTGACAATATTTTATGCCACACATCATCAATAAAGCTACAAAGACACCGTGTACTCCATATCGTCGTAAAGCGGGAAAACCTGTAGCTAAAATATCCTTGAAAAAATACAAACACGAGGTGTCAGACACCGTGTAGTCAAGAATGTGCGTGATATTGTGTATTTTACATAAATTCCAAACGTTGAGTACATTATAATGTGGACACCGCATTAGCCACTATTGCAAACAGTTATGCAGGCAGTGAACCAGGTGCCTCGGATCGCGGCATTTACGAGAAACAATGAACAATACAAGGTTTCGAAGGTGTCTAAAATACCATTAAAGATCCGAGCGCCCAACAGCAATCTTTAAAATAATTGGGTGTTTTAGACGTCACTATATAAGCAACAGTGCTTATAAGTTACCCAACACCGTGTGTAGATTTCACTCACAGTCTAGCAGCAAAAAATATAAATACTATGGCTGATATCCACTGTTCTTCACTATCGCTTCCTGATATAAATTCATGCTATTATCAATTTAATCTTTGTATTGTTATATGATCAATATAATAAACGAACAAAATATACACAGCATAATTTGAGAAGAGTTCATTCAGCATCGTAGTTTTCTGTATAACCCACAGCTGATCTATACTGCACTTTTACTAAGTAATAAAGTATCACAGTTTTAAAGTAAGTTTAACACCTTGCTATACAACATATTTTTACCCAGCGCTGTACAAAAATGGCTAACAAATAAACGTTACTACTAATCACCAGGTCCCAAGAGCTAGCCACGATTTAAATCTATTTTTACCGAACGCAGACCGACGACCATATCGAAAGAAAGTCCATGCTAGCAGAAATTTGGAACATTCCTTGAAAATTTGTGTAATTTTACTGATAATCGCTAAAATTTTCCGCGTTTTTTTCGGGACGGTGATGGATTGCGGAAGCTCAGTGGGTTTGATCTTTAGGGGGAAAGGGTGCAGAATCAAGGGATTTCAACACTAAGTGAGTAACTCCCTCCCTACCGCTAGACATTCACGATTAGAAATAAAAGCAAATTTTTTACAAAAAAGGTGTGAACAATTCGCGAATAGCAATTGGACAGCTGTTAATCTTTCGTGAAAAATTTGCTTATATTCCTGAGCGCAATTCTAGGTAGCCATGGTCTAGAGCAAATATGTAAATCCCTCTCCAAGTAAAAAGTCATACTCATATGTCTCTGGCGATTGTCGTTACAGCTAGAATGGAATATAATTTAATATTTTACTAAAATGTAAGCCACAAAAGTTTTAACCAAGAATGAGTCGTTAACTCCGGAATTATTTTTACGGGTAATTTTGCGCGAAAACTTCACAGAAGCGTTCCAGGCAGAACTCGAACTCCTGAAAAGCGAATACAACGCAATTGCGATTATGTTTTTACACTGAAAAGTAAGCCGAGCATTATTGTTTAAAAATTACATTTAAAAGGGTACAGTGAGGTTAAAAGTATTGCCAGACGCCATTATTTTATACACGCACGAACACCGTAATCATTGATATTTCAGATTTGTGCATCCAGCACTGGTAAACGCTGTACCGCAACTGCGTCATAATGATAGCACTTTGACTAGACAAAAACTACATTACTTTTCATATACAGGCCCTTGAGAGACGCTCCGCAATTCATAAAAATTCGTGAAAATCAACAAAAATCTAAAACTGAAACGAAGCTACTTTATAATGTAGAACATTTCTGTACATTATATTTAATTCCCATTGAACAAGAAATGGATAACGATGTCAATCTAAAAACGCTGGTTCATGAATTACAATTAATGATGCAGCTTCATAAAGATCAATTCGGTCCGGATCTTCGCCGATACAGATCGATCCAGTTGCATGGCAACATAACATATCACAATCTTTCTCCCTCGTAATCATATCCATCCAGATTGAGATACGAACACGTAAGCTTAGATAACTGCCCGATGCTGTTGAGAAGCAATTACACCGCAACAAACAAAAACTCAAAAGGTTCCCACAAAAGTATAACACACAGAAGCACCTAAGTGGGCGATCTCTAAAACTAAATTCCGTGAAAATTCGGCCTTTCTGAAAATTTGTGACAGTGTACATTGCAACGCGATGCACTAATCGAGTTTGTCGGGACGCGTGCGTATGCACCTACGCTGTCATTCATCGCTTAGTGAGGTTCCTAGAAGCACCGAGCATCAGCTCCTAGATACAGCAGCGGCTAACGTACAAAGCTCGTATGCAAACAATCCAGGTTCATTCAATCCGCCGATGTGTCAAGTTCGTTCAACGTTATTCGAAATCCACATTGATTCATGCGCGAATGGCTTATACTAAAACAATGAAATATTGAAAAAAAAGAGAATCAAAAGTAGCTATACAATAAAATATCTATTTTTATGCGGACGCCAATATAAGATACGCAGAAAAACAACAGCAAAGCCATATACAGGCCATCAGCATCCCGAATTTGAACTGAACATAGCAAAAAGTAACGAAAGGCACAACTATATTTTTGCTTATGGATTATTTTGATTATATGAAGTTGATGTTGTAATACGAAATACTGTATTTTCGTGAACTTGATACGCCAAGACCCAGCGGTAGTTGAGAATATTGTAACATAACATTCAGCAATAGGTATATAGTTTAGTCGTCATCAGCTTCTAAGTTAATATTTTGTCCAAACTTTCCATACAGTTCCGCTTTGAGCTTGGTCATTTGCTGTTTTATCGATTCCGACTCGGTTTCAAGCGCATCGCGTTCGCCTTCGAGCGTTATCTTACAAGAGTCTAGGTGCGATTGTACTGCATCAGTCGACTCGAATATGAACACACTTCCGATATGAAGCTGTGCAGCACCCGAATCGCTGTCGTCAAGCATTACTAATTCGTCTGACGCGTCTTGAATGTCGTCTAATTCTTTCTATAACATCTAAACAAGTCTGAAACTTGGCCTTGAAAACAATAATGCCCTTATGGCGAAGTCAAAACTTAGGTAAACAAGTAACGAACTGCAATTTCATATTAATGGCGTTACAGCGCCTAACATTATAATTGATGCTTTGCACGGATTGATGGGTTTCTATAATTTTGGGACCATATGTTCAACCCGAAGCCTGTTATATCTGGGCTTTCAATGCACTGAAAATTTGCCGTGGGCATGTACCGAAGAGCCCAATTTTTCTAGCGGGCATTTTGCCAAAAGAAAAGCGTTTAAAAATGGTCTCAGAAACTCACTGCCAAAACGCTTTTTATGCAGAGAGAAAAAGCTAATTTGAAGCAAATTTCGATAAAATTTCGGGTTTCAGATGGAATTTTAATGCAAATTTTATGTACTTTGGGCGTGCATTTACAGAGTGGAACCAAAAAATTTCCCACGAGGTGATGAACCGGGGAGAGCTCAAAAGTTTGCCAGGGGGCAAGAACCGGGGCACTCGGTTTTTGCCAACAAGCATTTGAAAATGCCTGCGCCCCAGCCTCTCCCCCAAATTTGGAGAACCCAGTTATATTGTGATCTATAATTTAATTAGTTCTGCTCGTTAATGTTTGTGAAACTACGTAATCTCTACTTTGGCAACACTTTCATCACATATCAATTCACATCAATAGAATAAACGACATAGCAAGGACTTCAACCCCTTTTCTTAGTGCCGTGGTAATCCCATATTGATTTTCTTGCGCTGTACGACTTTTACATAGACGGCACGCGCAAGAAATGAGTGAATTGTATTCCATCGACGGTAGTTCGAGAATTTAAATATTTTGTTCCAAGGGTGTTTGAATGCTATTCAAGAGATGTTCGAAATTTTTGTGGGCTTTCGAATTGTGGTTCAAAAGCTGTTTGAGTATATACTATGCGAAATTTGACAAAAAATATATTTTTGTATGACGTTTAGCTGCTTTTTCATATTTGACAGATATTTCTAACGAGCACTAGAGAATGAACCATTTGTGACGCTTTAAATTTTATGCCTTTTCAATAACCTATAGCACACACAAAAACTGCGCTTACGAACGAACGAAATTATGTCTGGACGCGGGCGAACGCAATTTTGATCGCGACCAGACGCAATTTCGTCTGGACACGGACGGACGCAACTTCAACTGGAAGTAAACTGATGCAATCTCGCCTGGGTGACGACAGACGCAATTTTGACCGTCTGTTGTGCATTTACTGTTGTCCGCGACTGTATCTCCTTTAACAAGTGTAACAAGGCTTTCTCAAAATAGAAAGGGCGCCGTAGGTGCCGGAATGGACCCCAGAAAATAATTTGTCTCCACCGACTCTCACGAATATTCTTCTGTGTTCCCAAAAATCGTGTTTTCGAAAATTAAGGTAGAAATTTTTCGTTTTTAGCATTTTCGAAAGCTTACCTGGTCGGATACACAGAATTGAAGTCCTACTTTACCCAATCTACTAAGCCCAACGATTGTACATTTTCAAGGCAAAATACCTGTAGAGGTTACAAAGGCCTGGATAAAGAAATACACATATTTGAAAATGTTAGTACGCGAGTTCGAACGGCGACAGCTGCCAGTTTCAACTCAGAGGCAAACTTAGTTTAAGGCTTATAATCAGGCAGGCCGTATGCAACGCTTAGGCCTTGTTAGAGATATTTTGGTTGTAAATTGCATCTGACTACCCCACGCTAAGGTACCTGTACACAGTCATAGTAATCACACAACGGAAAATCATAGGACCTAGTCAAGATAAGTTTACAAAGGCAAGACTAAAAAAGTGCACCGTTGAAAAGGTGTAATACACGGCTACGGAGCGGCGGTAGCTCTCAGCCTCAGCTGAAACTTTATTTAAGTGTAGGGCTTTATATTAGCATATCTTGGCTACGTCTAAAACAGTACAATCTGCCTTAATTTTTTTGCTCCCTCAACTTCCTTTTAGCCCATCAATTTAGTATAATCTGACTAGTCCAAAGCGGGGGGGGGCGGGGGCGGGGGGCATTTTCGGCTGCCCCCCGGCTCAAAGCCCCATGCTGAGAAAAATTAACGTCTAAATGCGACAAAATCCGACAAAAAATGCCCCCCCCCCCGGCAAAATCCGCCCCCCCGGCTATAATTTCCGAGGTTTGGACTAGCCAGATAATTTGCCGTCTAATGCAGAACGGAATGCTCATCATCCTCTTGCAGTTTTATAACCTAATCTGTTGTTTCATTAATTGAGTTTTCTGCATTATGTGACCCAAAGTGACGTGACTGTTTACATCAAATATAACCTAATTTAACATAAACCGTTAATTTTTAACAACTTCGCTCCAATTGTCAAGGCTGAGGCAAACCGCAATTATATACTGTACTCACCTGTGATGTTCGATCAAACCGATTTGCTTAATGGGGTTTCGCTACACGCGGCCTGCTTCCCGAACCGACATAACTTTTGTTCAAGAGTAGCCTCACCCCGGATAGGCATTATGCCTTTGGCCCAGAAATTCTATTTTGAGCAGTGACGAATCGAATTCTTTGTAGAGAGTAAAACAAGCGAAGCAAAGAATTCTAACTTGCCGTACAGTGATGCAATTTGACAATGTCTGGTACTGGATTTTAGGGTAACGTGCATGATTCTGTTTCGGCCAGGTGGATTGATTCGAGCGATATATACCTCATTTCAAAGCATAAAATCTCAATTTGCGAACTTTAGTAGGGTGCAAAGCTCGATTTTAACATCCTATCGTCGAGAAAGCGGGACGTAAGGGTTGGGGTCGGGTCCCGAAACTGCACGAAAAATTACGTCATTTATTGTTTCTCGTCCAAACAGTATAGATATCTGAGTCTAAGCGGATACATTTTGTAGAATAAATAAGCCTCTATACGATTTCAAATAGAGCCTCGCTGTGTGGCTACCTTGATGTAGAATTTGGGTCACAAGGCGTTCTGAAATTAGTTCCTGGGACCCGTAATACACGAAAATCTCACTATCTTCACAAAAGCTGTATTCACAAACGCTGTAGTTATATCAAAGTTTTTGATTTCATTTTGTAGAAAAATTCGTCCTCTATGCAAACGGTATGTCATTACTTTTACTTTCAATATCTACGCTGCAGCGTTGGGTTAAAACTGGTTTTGAATAGGCCAATAACACCCAAAATATACGAAAACAGCAATTATATCTCCACAGCCGCTCAAGCTCTACTCCTGTTATTAGAAATTCATGCTCTATATAGCTTACATTGGCGGGCTGCTATAATCATTAATGGCTGCATGGTCGGGTCAAAACCGCTTTTAATGTGCCACCATAGTCAAAATGCACGAAAACAACAATAGCTCCGTTACCGCCTGAGCTATATACAAGTGTTATTGGTCTCATTTTGTAGAGCGGTTCATCACCTATATATTCACAAATTATACTGATATTTTTATCGTTTACGCTGCAAAGTTGGGCTAAAACGGATTCTTGAATATGCTCAAAATACACGAAAACGCACTATCTTCGAAACAGCTTAAGCTAATGGGTGCTATGGGTCTCATGATTGTGTAGAGAAATTTATCCTCTGTTTAGCTTCAAACTTTTTAGGTTGATGCTCATCTCGCTAAATTACAAATTCACCACCTTGGTGGTAAGACAAGCAACTAATACCTACCAATTGTTCTGCATCTGTTGTGGTACGTATGAATGGATTTGCTTTTTCAGTAGCATATCGTTGTAAATAAAAACAATCTAAATTTTTCAAATTAAAACAATTACCAATATAATGTCTTCGAATAAGACCAATGTATCCATTTTTTCATCAAAATAAGAGATTAAATTGAAACGCGGTACATGCCATTGGCGCTATTCTTTCTTACAGCCCTGACATCTCACTCGACGTAAACTGTGACATTTTATTTAGCAATTTGTAAACATTGCTCGGTGTCAGCTCGCTCGCAAGACCATGTAAGATAATTATTACGGCGAAAGTTTGCTGTACATCAGAATTAGCATACCTTCTTTATCTTAAGTTCCTCTTTTAGTTCCACAAGTTTATTGTTCAACTTGGCAAAATTGTTTATCTTCGACTGATCTTCCGATGTAACTTCATTTTCGATCTTAAAAGTAACAAATTCAAGTATTACACCAATAATGTACCTTTTTATATTTCTATCGCCAGAAAATAGAGGTACATTATATACGCGCAAGGTTACTACGAATTTCTGTAGCGAAGGGAAACGGAATGAGACTGGCAAAACTGCGACCAACAAAACAGAGGCATATACATTCAGCCATGACAGTAGTTGCACTACTTCAGCAACACCAATAAATGTTGATTTAATAGAATGCTGGCAACGCACTTAAAAGATTAAATAAATCTATGAGCCTATATATAGTTAGTCTCCAACGAAACAAAAAAGTTATACAATTTTGAAAATGTCACTTTTCCCAAAGAATTTTGTAAACTGTAGTCCATAACTCGAAAACGGACGATTTCACAATAAATGCTGCACGACAACGTGGTAGTTTTGGATTCGGCATAGTGTTCGTCGCTTCTTTGATCTATGAGAGTCCCGTATGATCAAAAATTTTAAGCCTGTTTCAGTTATCTAATATTTGTTCCAATCGGTGGCTAAAGACACAATCCAGCGTCTAGTTTTCTAAATCGCAAAGATTTGGTGATACCAAGAGTACATGATAGACCTTCAAGAAGAGTGTGACGCTTATGTCATATTATATTATACGGTTTCTGGGATGACGCCGTTCACTGCTGGGCGGACAAACTCCTCGCAGTTGTCCTGTCGTTCTACCCGTATTTATGCTGCCTCCTACTTTCAGCCTCTTATCCAACTTCTCTTCTAAATTCGAACGCAAAACTAAGTGTAAAAATAAAAAATATTCTGGCGTAAAAATTTTGCAACAAAAGTTGGGAGAGGGAGAGAACAGAATGAAAGTTGGTGGTCAAGGAAAAAGAAGGCAATTTGGCCCCGCCTTACCAAGGGGACAAATAAGCAAAATTAATCACACCACCCCACACCCCTTATTATACGACATACGTTCTTCTTCTTCTTCTTCTCAAAGCCGCGATCTATTGACCATAGGCCACGCCAGATTTGAGTCTAGCGCATGCGCGGAGAAAGCGGATAACATTGGCTGGCTCATCAAACAGCACTGTTTCAGACTTCACGGGTAGATATAGGTGTCGAACACTGTCAACAATGGAACAGTCCCACAGTGCATGGTTTAGGTCATCCATCTCGTGGTTGCAGACTGAGCATCTTGGGTTTGGTGCTTTCCGAATGTGATGTAGGTACCAATTGAGGATTGGCGACTTTTCACCACATCTGAGCTGTGCCAAAATTCTCCGTTCCCGTCTTGACAGGTTGACTTCTTTATCTCTGTTGGGTGGAGGTCGGATGCCGGCTCTCATCAGTTCGGCTGCCAACTTGTTTCGGTGTATGCGTTTGATGGTAGTTTTAGCCGTCTCGAAGTCGATTGGGGCATCTGATTGATCCATTCTGTTCCCTTCTCCAGCAAGTTTGTCGGCTTCTTCGTTGCCTTCTATGCCAGCATGGCCAGGGATCCATTGGACAATAACTTTCTTGACCCTATTGCACACTTCTGACATTGAAGTCCAGAGATTCTCGAAACTCTTGGTTTTGATTGAGATGATTCCTCCATTGAGGTTCATGACTAGAGATTGCGAGTCGGTCAAGATCCATATGATTCTACCTGACGCAACTACAAACATTTTCTCTCCCTTCTAAGGCTACCTAAAGAAACATAAATCACTTCGTTCGCTCCGTTGTAATAAATTACTAAGTATGTTGTAAAAACATTCACTCCGCTTATTATCACAAATACGTGACAAGTAGTAACAACTACTGAATTATATAAACAATCTGAAAGTGTCGAGCTAAGCTCTACATTGATACGATTTCTTCACAGCGACTAAAGTTTCTAATGAGAAGGAATTCACGTTTAAATCAGACGATAACACTCATGTAAAAGCTTTCTTCCAATGTTTCTATTTTCGTAGGATTCATTTTCTTGCACCAAATGTACTAATGAACGTGGTTACATAATCTTCGATACTCACAATATATTACACTTGAAGTAAAAACCTAATGTCAAACTGTTCATATGTCAAATACAAAATAATAGTAAACCAGCCCGGCCGACTTACGAGGTCAAAATTATATCTCATGGCACCGATCGAAGGGCCACAGCTGCGACCACAGGAGGCGAGAATACCTGGAGTGATTTCTGCACGGTTATGTGGAAAATAAAGGTGCCCACCGCCACAGATTATCCAAGGGTCTTATAATTGTATTTTATAGTGTTTTAGTATAATTGTATTTTATAGTATTTTATAGCATTTTTATTACAGATACTTACAAGTATTGCATCATTCAGCAGGCCGCGCTTGATTTTACTGAGGACTATACTATGAATTGAAGAGATGAAAGTAAAAATTGAATTAACTTAGTTATCGCCTCCTATTAGGATGGTTAACTATGATATGATTTCAAAATACTTGAACTGTACTAAGGGAACAATCTGAAGCTCAAGAGTAAAAAGCTGAGGAGCTGAAGCCCCCCCCCCCCAAGATAATATATATAGCAAGCCGTGCGAAAGCAACGAAGAAAGAATTATTTTTAACAGCAATAACCATTGGACAAATCTTGAGCAACAGTTTTAAAAAGCAAAACACTTATATACTTACCCCCTTGACAGTTGACTGCTTCTGTGTCATTGTATATTTTGTGTCTATGTCAATAAAATATACATATAATTCTTTAAACTCTACAACTATAATGTATTTACAAATGAAGTGGAACGCAGAATGAGCGTCATGAAGACTAAAATACTTCGATTGACACCAGGCATTACCCGCTTCAATCACGTTCACAACGATGATCTACGCAACCAATTGAATGTTGTACCCACTGCCGAAAAGATAAGCGAAAGTCGCCTACGCTGGTGCGGTCACATACTGCGAGCAGAGAATGATATCGTAACAAGAACAACACGACCTCACAGTTCCAGGCAAACGCCCCAAAAGTCGATCGAAGCAACGTTGGCACGATTCAATGCGCAATGATTTGACATTGGCCGGACTTCACCCAGACCAAGCGCATGACCGAATAAAATTGACACAGTGGTCCAAAAGCGCGGAATATGCAACATTGTTGGACAAACACTGAAGTGTGAGATATTTACAAATAAACTTGCTATCGTAACTTCTTAATAACCCTAAACAAAAACTAATATCTCGCAAGCTGTGTTGAAACGGAGCGACGGTGATTTCATTTTATCTTAGATATCGCTTTGTGTGATCACATGCAACAGGCTTTGTGTTTTGTGTATAATGTAAATGTACTACCTTAAAACATATAGAACCCCTGAAGCCATGTTATGCTGGTCTGATAGGAATTAAGGAACATGACAATCGTATTGTGCGCATTACAAAACTTTAACAAACAAGAAAACCAACACTAAATAGTTAATCCAACTAAGGAGCATGCACCCGAAATGTTGCAGTCCATTTATGTGACCGTCAATCACTAAATCCATCGAAAGAATGTGGATCCATTTTGTATTGAGATTCGAGTGAATATGATATTGTTCAATGCATTTGGGTCATAGCTTATATAAAGTGGCAATAAACGCATAACCAAATAACTAGTGACAAACGAGATTCATTCAGTAAATTGGAATCGATGAAGGCAGACCTTAAGCATTGACAAGTCTTAAAAAGTGCTGTCCAGAATCAGCACACCCAATGAACGAATAAGCTTCCGAATAAGCGACATAAAAACAAAGAATATGTCTTACTGCACACCCATAATGCCTGTGGTATACGTCGGAAACAGCGCCATCGAGACATTGCACAACTTTGCTATTTTGGAAGACAAATTGCTGGCACAGGCTCTTCCAAGACCAAAATCACTGCAACAATATCAAAAGCCAGATTCACCGTTTGCTAAGACGATTGTGGCAAGCATCAACTCCAGGCTTTCCTACGAAGAGGGAGAGCAGCAAAGATTCCAGATTTTCCCGGAATTTCAAGGACAATTTCACAAAAATTTGACGATACATAATCGACAGTATTGATTCTATTATTTTATCAAACCACCGAGCCAACGATCTCGCCCTTAGGGGATATCAATGATGCCTGTAATGTCCATCCTGAGGCTATCATTGTGTCCCCCAAGATCTTCCACATATGCTATATTCATATATATTATAAATACATGTTAGGTATTTAAGGTATTATGTGCGTATTTAAAAAATATTTAAGTATGTATTCGAAATTATTAATTTTTTTCAGCTTTATTGGAATAAGACAAATAATAGTGCCCCGTTGCCCAGCAATGGGGACTCACAATCTCCGGGGAGCCTACCTGGCGGCTCAGTGGTCGGGCTAAAGGGTGGCGAAGCGAAGGCCATAACGAGCACTTTCATGGGTCCCACGACTGATAAGGTGCGCCGGTCAAAAATCCCCGAAATTAAAGTTCAAAAAATGACTATAGCGGATGCACCTCCTGTACTACCTAGGCAGTGGGGCATACCGGAAATGAAAGTGAAATGGTGCAGCCTGCTGCAGCTGCTTCGGCAGGGGCAGACTGCGCTTCATCTTGACCTGAAAGCAGATTGTCTTATCCTGTTGTACCTGCTTTGGCAGTGGAGAGGGATGAGACACAAAGGGACTCACATGCTGATGGTATTTGAGAAACCATCAGCAGGTCAACAAAGAACGTTGAACTGAAGATGAAACGGTTCAAGGCTTTGGTGGGTTCGGGACCCTGGCCTCCACTGGCAAAGGGAAAACCAAGCCCAAGTACATGGCCTGCCTGGATCTGCCAAATTACAGGAGAAGAGAAAAAGGTAAGTAAAGGGCACCACTCCGGAGCCCCAAAAACAGGATAAAAGATATGAAAAATCCGCGCCTCCTACGAGGGTGGGCTCATACAGAGTGGTGGCAGCATATGCGCTGAATGTTGTCATTGGTGAAAAAGACAATGTCCGGAAGTTGATTTCTGATCAGGAAGCCGAAGACCTTTCCCTTACCTTGGTGGATGCCATTGAGGGTAACCCACTGGCGAGAGTGTTGGACTTCGAAAACTCTAGTCTTAGCAGAATTCGAAAACTCTAGTCTTAGCAGAATTCGAAAACTCTAGTCTTAGCAGACTTTTTCAAGGTCACATGTAATAAACAGGTGACCTTGAACTTTGTCAAGAGGACTGTGGAAAAAATTAATGCTTCTCAGGGGCAAATGAAGGGTAAGTTTTGCCTCTGCGATGGAAACTGTTAAAGTGGTCTGCTGTGTGTCCGATGCGGGCACAAGGCAGCCACCTGAAGACCCTGAAGTTATCAAAAAATAGACTGACTGTACGCACCAGGTCGAACTCAATGTTCAAGACTGGGTTCCCTACTTCACAAACGATAGACAACTTGGTCTCTTATTGGCTTCAGTGTGGATCTCGAAATTCGGAAGCTCATTCGTGCCAAGGGGAACAGACTAAAATATCAAATGACTTATATTCAGTTTTTTTACTTTGAAGTCAGCGTTTGCTCGAGACGTTATGGTACTTTGGATTACGACCCGGAGGATCGCCCAGCTGGTCGCAGCCACCAATAGTTTAATGATTATGTTGTGGGTCGTTCAGATTGATAGAACAACGCCAACTAAAACCAGATTTAAGGAAGGATATGTGGTCCGGCTCTAGGACACACCTGACAAAGCACAAGTGTGGACCGAGTGACTGGAACAGCTAAATATTACCAGATGATGGCAGATCTAGCTCATCAAGATGAAGCTCCTTTGACCATATATCAGATGAACCAGATCAGTTTTGGACACGGAAACCCCTAAAATAGCTTGGAGAACTCCCGACATCAATCTCCTGCCGCTAAGACTAAATGAAAAAAAACTATATAACAAGCCTGTTATATTTTTATGTTTGAATGGGGTAGGGTTGGCTATCGGAATTAAAAGAGGAAAGGATTCGTCATCGAAGATTGTAGCGTTCGTGGTGTGGCCAGTAGTATACCAGTGGGTCAGTTCGAATGGCACGCGCTCCTTTGCTTAACGATCTGCTTTGTCGAAGCTTTGAGCGTTGCGGCGTGACTAGCTCTACTCACTTTTGGTTCAGCTAGTTCTTAATCAAACACGGCGTTAAAAATGTTTATTTAAAATAATTACAACACAAATAAGGCACAATTCTTTAGTACCGCCAGGCTTAGTTCACGCTACTGATATCACCGGTAATTTTGGTCTTATTGCTTTTCTGAAAAGGCCACTCGACCGCCCTATTCCAGCTCGTTATGATTCCTTATTAGTGTTAGTGTTAGGTTATTTACTCTATACTACTCCTCTTGTGAGTTTGACACAATCGGCCCCGGATGGCTGACACATTGCGTTTTGATTGAGTGATAACACTTGTGGTTTACGTCAGCTGATACTTAATTAGTGCTCTTTTGAGTTGATACAATGACCCCTGGATAGGTGGCACACGTACGATTATTTGATTAAATTAACCTCGACCTTAGAATTACGCTAATACTTGCTTTATTTTAATGCAGTCGCCCCGGATGGCTGACAAACTACTGCATTATAAAAACTGTCTAGTAGCGGTCGACTACTACCCCAGTTATTTGTGCTCTCTCGATCCTCCGGCCCCCGGATGGCTGTCACAACAGGCAGTTATGAAGAGAGAAGGGATCTCATGACGTAGTCGTCTGAATCCGCGCCCCTTACTCGTCTTGGGTATGCTCACGACGTTAACCCCGCTAGACACGGGCCGATATTTTGAACTATCACTAAACTAATAAATTATCTAACATGTTATCATTCCTAATATAAGTTATATAGATTGTTCCCATACTTTTTATAAGGAAAGATATTACTAGGATTATATACTATTTGGATTTAGGATCTTAATTGTGAAGCTAGGAGCACCTATACTTCTTTTCAAACATAAAATACCACGTCGGAAACAAGATTCAGAAATCGTGAATACAACTGCGAATGCCTTTGATTGTGTACCACACTTGCGTTTAGTAGGTAAACTTCATTCATATGGTATTTGTGACCCTCTCTTGTCATGGTTACGTTCTTTTCTCGTAGGTCGAACACAAGTAGTAGTAGTAAATGGCTGTCGTAGTGCATGGGCACCTGTCAGCAGTGGCATGCCACAGGGGTCTGTCTTGGGCCCAGTGCTTTTTCTATTTTATGTTAATGACTTAGATGACTACGTATAGTCCAAAGTTTTCAAGTTCGCAGACCATACAAAGCTATGTAGACGTATTAGCAAAAATAAATTCTCATTCATCGACAGTGATGATTTAGCCGCTGATCTTAAGGGCTTGGAGAAGTGGACGAAAGATTCTGGTATGTAATTTAATGCGGCAAAATGTTCTTGCCTTCATTTCGGCGGAAGCAATCCATCTAACCAATACACATTGAATGATGTAACAATCTAAAATAAAATACACGAAAAGGACCTGGGTATTTGGGTATCCTTGGATCTTAAGCCATCTAAACATTGTGCCGAGGTATCTGCGAGCTGTGAAAAAGTGATACGTGCAATGAAGCACAAATTTGAATATCTAAGCATAGCTACGTTTATGCCGATCTACAAAGCCCTAATACGCCCTCGGCTCGAGTATGGCACGTGTTCCTGGTGCCCCCGCTATGGCAGGGACTTAAAATCGTTGAGGACGTCCAGAGGCGGGCAACTAAACTGATTCCAAGTCTTGCCTCCCGCAGTTATGAGGAACGATTGCAACTACTCAAACTACAGACCCTAGAAACTCGACGCATCAGGGCCGATCTTATCATGGTCTACACCATGGCACTCAAATTAGTAAATGTACCACTAGATCACTTTTTCATTGTGGAAACAGACAATCGGTTACGCGGACATTCTATAAAATTACGAGCTCGCTTTGTGCCTCATAACAACTGCGCTCGTTTCTCTTTTGCTTATCGAACTGTCAGCATTTGGAATAGCCTTGCGAACGACATCGTCACCGCACCATCATTGACCGTTTTCAAAAAACTGCTTCACTCGTCTGAAGCATTACCAGATCTATGATGCCCGTGCGTGCTTCGGCTCCTGCCTTCGTTTCTTTGGATTTTCAGACACTTCGCATCCCAATCGATTCATACACTTTGCCGATAATCGGCAAGCCGCTGTCCGTCGTGTGAAACATCCCTTGGATATGCGTTCGACTCCGCTTGCCATGGACAGTGGCACCATCAGGTGCGTAACTGTGACTCTCTACACAACTATTCTTTGTCTCTTAAAAAGCCAAGAAAATCAAATAAACCGCCGCTGCAATTCTGTAAAACAATTTTCAGTATGCGTATCACCGGCCGAATTAGAAACATATGTGTCAACTTAATAATGAGCCAAGCTACCACACTAGGGTAGCTATGTAAAATCTATCGAAGAGTTAAATCAATAATAAAAACACACGGCTGTTATTTTGTTGGGGGTAGGGGTTGGAGGGTATTTTGATTATGACGGCTATCAGAATTAAAAATGTGAGGGGATTCGTCACTCGAAGATGTGGTGTCCGTACGCGTGGCCAGTGGAATGCAGGCGGAAAACTATGATAGGTCCTTTACATGGCGCGCGTCTATTTTATCTCCAGGTACTTGATTCGTAAGTCGCTGCGGCGTGTCTACTTGCTCAGTACACGGTTTCAGCATAAAACCAAGAAAACCACAGTTGTAATGTTTATTCGAAATTAGTATAATACTACAATAGCTCGTTACACGCCGGTTTCATTTTAAGTACTTCGAACACCACTATATGCCACCTATGCCTTGCTAGTTTTTGAATACTTTGAAGGACAATAGTTACTTACTTACTTGCTGAAGGATCCTAATAACTATTAGTTTCCCTAGTGGGTTTATACGAAGCCTTGTCTATAACCCGTACGTTTATTTAAAAACCTTATCCTAGGATCTTAGATTTACGCTAATACTTGTTACTTTAACGTTATCGCTTCCAGACGGTTAGCTAGGCCCGATCTATAACTAGTCAGTAGTTGGCAGCTTCTATCTAGTGAGATTAATTACTTGGGGTCGGGTTACCCGCGTCCCGAACTCGCTCTGGGTATGCTAACGAATTTCCGTCCCAGCTATCTCCACGGGGTATTTCTCAATGATATGGACTCACTTTGGAACTCTAAAGGAGCCTGTTATTGTTAGCGTTACGCTCGTGCTCGATCAAGTTTTATTTCAGAAAATTAATAAGAATAATATAAACTATTATGACGATAGAGTACCTATGTGTAACATTGTTTTTGTGACTCAACGTTAATTCTTTTAAATAAGGCTCAATCAAAGTAAATCTGGATCCGTATCCGTAATTCGTGACTTCAACAAGATTTGGAGCTTAATGTCATACACTCACTTGCCAGGATTCATAACGAGTAAATAGAACCTTTAACAACCCAATGTATAAACCGTTAAACCACAAACCAGTCGAAAAGACTCCTTATTTTAGTTTAAAAGCTTTTGCTTTAAAGCCGCACACTAGTCAGGTAATCATAAAACAATTAATAAACACAGAGACCAATAGTTGTTTCGCTAAAGATGCCCTACGTCGTACAAGTTTGTCGTAGAACTATTTCGTAGATAGCAAAATCGACAAGCTGGCACTTCTTAAATAGCTTAGACGAAAGCTTAATTCTATTGCAAATTAAACGCCAGACTCCACGAAGTTTGAAGCAAGACTAACTAAGGAACAGAAAATTCGCTAACACATGTTAGGTTAAAACATAGATGAGTGCTATGCAAATTAGCACGAAAACAAGGAAGAAAACGCGAAAACAAAGAAACAAGGTGGGAAGAAAAGCCCAGTGGAGGGAGGTATATAACATGTAAATTGGTGACCAACCCGGGGTTTTTAGGTGATTTTGGGGTTTTGGGGCGGGTTTTAGACTGGAAACCTCCCTGGTAGACCCCTTAAACAACGTAATTCTTTACGCTAGAAACTCCGCGATGTATACGACCTGACTCAACTAAAATCTTAACTACATGTAGGCTAATTATGAAAATAAAAGGAAATTATGCAAATCAAGTGAAAACAAAAATAAAATCAGTTATATTTGGAATTTTAGGATTTGGTGGCATGGGGACCGTATAATAAGTAAATTAGCAAAAAAAACCTGATTCTTGGCTTTAGGTGGGGTTTTGGGCTGTCTTTGGGTTCATTGGGTAGGTTTGGGCCCAAAAACTCCCTGCGTAGCCCATAAAATCCCTGACAACGCCAACCACAACATACTTTCTTTATTCTGCGCTAGCTATCTGATTTAGAGCCAACTTCTTCCATCTTTTCTCAACTAAATTTGTATCCACTGCCGGCTTCCAATTTCCAGCAAACTTTCCCAAAACTCTCCAAATTGTTTTCCCTTACCGAAATCACCATTCGTTCCTCCTTTCTAACCTTTTTACCATAAGTGACTTTCCCAATCATTTCCATCCCATCGTATATACCCTTTCCATACATATTTTTCATTTTCCATAATTCCTCGAAATAATATACCCAACCCAAACCTACCTTCTCACACCCTTCCAATAGTTTTATAAACCACTTTTCCTCTTTCCTAAACACGTTATTTTCTTTTTTCCTGCATTACTCATAGTATTACTTAATCTACCCACCGCTTCCAAATTTCGCAATTTTTACCAAATTTCCTTCTTTCTCTTCGAAATCCCCCATTAAACTCATCCATCTTTTGAAATCTTCCCAAAATTCTTTTTTTTACTCAAACCATTCCGAATCCTTCATTTCCAACAACCTTATCTGTTCTCCTTGTACAAAACACACCACCCGTCTATCCTTTCTATACGATTTCCCACGTATTTCTCCACGCTGTCAAATTCTCCTCCTCCATCAAACTTTTTTCTTAAAAATCCCTCAATACATATGTTCACAAAACCTTATTTCACGAATCCCCTTGTCCCAAATTACCTTTCCCCAATTTTTTCCTCCTCCCTCTTGACTCCTTTCACTCCTTGGTTTTATTTATATTTATTTACTTCCCTTCTCTCCCTCAAAATTCCTAAAGTTGTCCATTTCTCTTCTTCGAAATATCACAATCTTCCCCAATTTCCACTTCTCTTGAATTTCTTTAAAATTCCCCAAATTTCGCCACTTTCTCAAATTACCTAAAACTTCTGTTCTGGCTGGTTATCGGACTCACATTTTCGCAGGAGATCCGGTCTTGGATCCATGCCACCACCCAACTTGTAATATTCACGTGCCGAAACATTTCAATAAATTTGTTTAAATTTGTTGTTTTTGTAGTTGTAAGGGGCGGGCAGGCTGTCTCAGGGGTGGTAAATCCCATACACATGGATAGTTCACTAGCGTGCCTGGTCGTTCTAGTAACCCTGTTGCACCATAATACCCATACATGTCGGCGGTCGGTCATGCCACGGGGGGTAGAGGCCCCACGGGGGGGGAGGTCGCGGCCATCCCAGGGGGTAACCCCCTGGCCGGCGAAATTTTCCTAGGGGGTCAGTCGTGAGGACCTTTTTTTGGTCCGAGAAGCCACATTTTTCACGCATGAGTACAGTTTTTGCAGGAACATTATTAAAATACAAACCCTTTTCAAAAGCATTAATTCGGTATCTAATTTTTGGAGCTCATATTCTGGGCATAATAATGGGTTTTTTCTTCTAAATAAACAAACTCATTAAAACCGAAATACACACAGAAACACCTATCATACCCATACATGAACACGGCACAGTATATATTTTAATATTATAGATTATATAATGTATATAAAACGTATATATGTATATCG
Organism: Trileptium ribeirensis; assembly: GCA_030248225.1. NCBI lineage: Eukaryota > Metazoa > Nematoda > Enoplea > Enoplida > Thoracostomopsidae > Trileptium > Trileptium ribeirensis. The sequence goes on along the minus strand of JASANE010030339.1, from coordinate 32,289 downwards.
ACAATGCAGAGTCGATAATAAAGCTTTAACGCTCAATGCAACGTACCAATAAGCCCGGAAGATATTTTGAGACAAAGTTGTAAAGATTTTCCGCCTTAACAACAGAAAAAATGTGGGTGAAACACATTAGTGCTGAGTTCGTGGTTAATCCACCGTGGACCATAGCAGACATTCAATGTCTAAATATCTAGTTAGTTTTAGTATATAAATAAGCATAGTTCGATTAACTTTTACTTCAGGGAATGACATCGTCAACAAAAACGCTTTCCACAAATTTGCTGCCGTACATGCACCTTTAGCAACAAGCAGGGGCAATTTGCGCAAGGTTTTGCAGTAAGGTGCTACGTCGAAACTCGTCGAGGAGCCGCCAAGCCCCATTCGGGAGGGGGGCCGTGCTGTGCACCCCAGCCCCAGGGGGGTTACCCCCCTGGCTTTTCGTCCTCGGGCGGGGGGGTTCCGGACCTCAGGGGAGTTACCCCCTACCACCCCTGCCGGCATGTATGATAATATCCTATTACACACCAGAGTTTGGTGTAGAATTATTTTGTTCAAATTTGATAATAATGTGTGTATCTGACATTATGACGTATAAGTTTTGTAGCTTATCAGAAAAAAGTTTTGAATTTGCTTATTCACTCATCCATCATCCAATTTCCCCAAATTTCGAAATTTCTAAATTTTCCAATCAATTAAAATTCTGAAATTTTCAAATAAACAACAATCGCACCAAAATTTTGCTTCACTCGTAATGAAGAGTAACACACTACAGTCGTGCGTTCGTGAGATGCACTCATGTTTACTTCAAGTTAGTTAGCTTTGATTAGGCAAATTCCAATGTTCTCGTATAAGTACGGTTAGCGGCGGAACAGCAGCCGCGGGTTAGATAACACACGGCGCATGTAGGTATGGCGACAACATGTGGCACATGCTAGTTACCTGCGTTTGCAGGAACATTTTCCTGGGATTGCTTTACTCGGCTAAATTTCACTAAGGCCCAGTTATATCGAATACATCAACCGGCGTACGACACCTTGTTCCCCCATCCTCGAGTGGATTCTATTTTCGCGATTGGAAATAAATACTTTGCAGCTTACGACCTGAATGATGTTTGTTGTAGTTTTTTTCGCAGGGTGAGCCATGAATTCTAATTCAAATGTATGGTGTGACCGAAGCCCAACTCTTTGTGGTGCTTGTTAATACGAAAGTTCATAGGCATCATGTCTTCTTATCATACACGGTATAGATATTGAAGTTACTTGCCCTTCTACAGTAGTATTGCCACCATGGTTTCCTCTTAAAACTAAATTCGACGCATAACGGATTTTGTATCTCGGCGTGTTCAGTAACGATGTTATCGGAATCGGTCGCAAGTTTATACCTCATGTGTCTCTAGGAGGCACTTTCATATTGCTACAGGATTATTGGCGGGCCACTAAACTTGTTTTATTATTATTATCATTGTTGGGTAATTGTGGAGCCGGACAGACAGCAGGATGACACAGGCTACTTCCGGAGTCTTAGCATTATAGAAAAACAGTGTACTCATTGATTGGAAAGGATTAAAACTCGGGCGAACATCTGAATATGTCATCGCGAAGTTTGGGATCACGGAGCAGCCACACAGCATAATTAGCACTCGTTTTTGTTGAAATCGATCAGACTGTGTTTGTATTTGTGTTGTTTTGTTTTTTTGGCTTCGAAAGCGGCCCATCTCAACTTTAGAGGCCGGACATTATGCGCCGTTTACGCTGTAAGAAGCCCGCCATGTGGAAGATTTGTCATTATGTGATCGTGACCATACCACAGTGCTTTGTAGTCGAAAGGTTATACTATGCGGCACGAGTAATTATGTCGTGACCACCGTGTATATTACACTACGGTGTCTTCCATACCCTATAATTGAACAGTTGTTTAAAAGGCGGGAAAATTAGCTAAGTTAAATTTGAAAATATTTGCGCTAATTGATTGTATCCCATCAACCATGCCGATTAAATCTTTGCGTAAGAAGTTCATGGACAAAGCTTGCACTGTATAAACTCGCTACAACAGGAAAAGCAACCAGGCATCTTGCCAAAGGACTTACATCACCGCTAGTCAGAAACTTACGGTGTATTTGACACCATACATAAATAATGATGGTGTCCGAAACACCATATAAAATTGCTCACAATATAGTGTTGGCGTTCTATACACTATATAGTTAACGGTGTTACGCAGGGGGTACGTACACAAAACTTCCACATAGTGGGCACCTTATAACGTAAACGCAGCATTATAACGTTATAAAATAGAACAACTTAGAGCGGGGGTTCGGGGAGGCAGCCCTCAACTTAGGATAAGGCTTAGTACATTGCTCATACAGAAACCTTAGCTTTTCCTAAAACAGCGGCGCAGGCTTAGTATATAGAAACGGTACAGCATGCATTTCACTTCAACCCGTAACAGTTACATTGGCCCCGAAATCTATAATAAATCTTCGTAAAATACTAGCTCGGGGGTTTGTGGTATTGACAATTGGTGATTTGTTTGTAGATCTCCTCGAGGTCCAAAAAACAATAGCGTATTTTCTCACGGTAGTACGACCATAGCCATAGCCCGCGAAATCGCGCGGACGCTTGAGTTTACGTGCCGGAGAAGTAAAGGATCAAACTTGAATATATAATTTTTGAGGAGATCGTGCTAGGAAGATCGTCAAAAGGGTGGACTTAATTTTAGAAACTTTTGATACTAAAAATGTTACGTCAATTTTTGCTAAGTTTCCCCCGTTTTTGTCAATCTTTCCCCTATTTTTGCCAATTTTTCCTTTATTGTTGCTTATTTTCTTCCATCTTTGTCCATTTTTAGTTCTATGTTTCCCTATTTTATGCCAATTATTGCTAAAATTTTCCGGGAGCCGGGGGAGAGTCAGGAGACTCAGGGGATGGTACCACCGCCGAGGAGATGGGATTGACATCGCTTGACTAGACCATCGGGAGAGTCCGAGCCTAGGAAAATAATCCGATCTTCCACATGAGCATGTATGATAGAAATTACAAACTGTTTTTAGATTATTATAATAATTAACATATTACTTAACTTCATGGCTCGATACACCCTCTGGCGTTGGTAAATACTATCTTACTTATCTTTTCACGATTATATTTCGTGTATTGTTTAGCTTATTGGTAGGAATTTGCCTAATTATTTAAGGATGGCTGTTTTGAGCACAAAGTGCGTCACACTTCATTGATGCGATTCTTGCGGCATCTCACTGTTGCTGGAAGTAAGGTAGCGTTATGAAATAAGTTTCACAAAATCTAACCCACCTTCACCAATATTTTAATACTTTAATTTTGCAATTTTACTTAATAAAATAAATTATATAGCGCGAAAGGCCAAAGTGTTGTTTGCTACCAATCTAGTAGTCGTAACAATACTTTTGTTATGCGACTTATATCTAAATAATATAGCAAAAGCTTTTCTTTCAGTCAAGTACGAAATTTAATTAACCCTTTCATGCCCGAATTAATTTGACTATCGTGCAATGTTTGACAAACTCAAGCCTGCGCCAGGGATCGAACCCGATACGTACAATTGAAACTTGTGTACACAAACCACTGAGCTATCTGAGAGCTGTTGCTCGGTTCCGTAAGGAACCTCACGTTGCGAGCGAGTAACAACGCACGTTCAAACGTACGATATACGACAAACTCAGTAAACACAACGAGTCGCAATGTGCGTTGGGTCCATTTGGACATTACGGGCATGAGAGGGTTAGTTATGTGATTGGTTAATTTTTAATTAACCCTTTCATGCCCGGATTAATTTGACTATCGTGCAATGTTTGACAAACTCAAGCCTGCGCCAGGGATCGAACCCGATACGTACAATTGAAACTTGTGTACACAAACCACTGAGCTATCTGAGAGCTGTTGCTCGGTTCCGTAAGGAACCTCACGTTGCGAGCGAGTAACAACGCACGTTCAAACGTACGATATACGACAAACTCAGTAAACACAACGAGTTGCAATGTGCGTTGGGTCCATTTGGACCTTACGGGCATGAGAGGGTTAATGGAAGTATGTCAAGATATCTTCATAGCTGTGTCACAGATATTTAGGTTATATAATAACATAGCTAAAAGTAACAATATTTGTGGGATTTTAGGCTCTATAACATGAGTTTTTTCATTTTACATGTTATGGTTTAAATACAGCTACTGTGAAGTCTAAAAGAATAGCATAGTCAGGTGGAGCGCCTGCTTACGGATCCAAAGGTTGGAAGGCGTGGGCTGGAATCCAACCCCTATCCAACGTTTGAGGTTGTATCTTGTCATATTTCGTCTCCAAGCTACTATCGCTAGGCTCAAGTGAAAAGTATGTAACCTAACACAGAGGTCTCATGGGAAGGTTGGATTCTACTGTTGAGTTGCCGAATCCAAAATCATACTTGCGCGCCTCACTCACATTTGCATTTTTTGTTCGATAACAAAATTGATGACGTTGTGCCCTTTAGTTGAAGTCGAACAGCTCCGACCTTATGTTCCGTTTGAAAATGAAAAAAAAACCGGTTTTTAAGTGTTCTTTGCCAGATCTGGCTATATATGTATCAGTGTTCCGCAGCCCATATCTCGCGACGCAATTTTTTCACGGTTTTAAAAATGGATTATATAGCTTATCGAGGTCTACAACCTTGCCTACCACGACATTTTTATGGGGCTAATCTCTGGGTCGCTGCGGGCCCGAATATGGTTCGCAGACCCTTTGCTAGAAATAACGATTTTTCAAATTTCTCTATGTTATTGATATTATTATATGTCTCCATAAAAAATCGGGTTTTCTAAAATCTGAAATTTTACAAATTATTTCTTTTATTTCTTAATTTGTATAATTTTCACTCTTTTCACTCATTAGCTATATATGTACAGTTAGGTTTTAGTTTTTAAAAAATCAGTCTTGGTTTTGTATCTCGAAGATTAAGTGGTTCGAAATCAGCGCTCTCATTTTTAAATGTTATTTAATATTATGGTTTTAATTCTTAAGAAGACTACCTAGGTAGTCTTCCTAGCTCTATATTACGTCAGTTAGCGGCACTATAAGAGTTGTGTTAGAGCTATGGAGAGTGTTATCTTAGTGTACTGGCAGTGCGCTTTTTATGATTTTGACTTACTTTATGGCGAGTTGGAGTTTCAGAGAGCACTTATACGCTAGGAATGGAAAAACCTGGATTTTTCATGGTTTTCTAATTAGTAATCGAGCAGAGGACTGCACCGTGAATTGAATTGGTCATCAGCGCTGTGTAAGCTTGTGGTGGAGTACATTTATTACACACATAGGTTATTTACAAGGTATTAAGTTTATTTTAGTAATATTCTCATGAAAAACCTAAGGATAGAAGTAGCCATAATTTAGTAGGAGCGATAGAAGAGTTTAACCTAAGTTATACGTTAGAAATTTCGGCCCTCAAGTCGAGTGAGTTATACCAGGGCGAGAGGGTAGGTGGGTTCAGGTAAATTAGTAGTGCTACTTGTGACGTCTGGCTGCCAGCCGGGGTCGGCGGAGCAAGTAGTACTATTCTTGAGAAGACCGGGCGAGTAATGAGCAAGGAAACGACTACCCTCTCGAGTCGCCGTTAGATCCAACTTAGTACTCTTAGCCAGCCAGCCGGAGGCTACGGGTCTCCCCATACGACCAACCAACCGGGTGCTACGGGTCTCCCCATACGGCCAGCCAGCCGGGGCTCGTGTGCAGTAGGAAACTTCAACTACACAGTGGTCGACCGCTACCGTACAGTTTTAGTAACGTAGTTCGGCAGCCAATCGGGGTCTGCTTGTTTAACTATTAGCATAATTCTAAGGCTTAGGTTAGGGTAATCAAATACTCCCGCGGTGCGCCAGTCAGCCGGGGGCGCGTTGTGTTAACCCACAAGGGCCGTAATATAGTAATAGATAACCTAAACTATAACCACTATCGCTCAACCACATCCCTTAAATACTAGCCGTTATAACTGAAGGTTAACAACTTAGGTCCAAGTCAACGTAAACCGACAAGTAATAAAACCGGGATAAGCAAGTAAAAGCTGAAGAGAGTGGCGAGGTATTGTGTAAAAGCTGAGAGTTAGACTGTGCAAGTGTTGAATGTCAGACTGTGCAAGAGTGACCGGTGCAGGCTAACGTGAGCAAAAATACGGTACTAAAGAATAGCGCCGCGGCTGTTCAATACGAGTACTAGGAAGAGTGCTGTGTTTTTAATACGGATATAAAAATAGTGCCCCGAGTAATCACGGTGTGATATCAGCAGCTAACATTTTATATCACTTTGCAATAAACTTTCTATATACATGTGTGTTGCCCAATTGTCTGGAACTCGAGCAATTGGAGCCGAGCAAGGATCACACCGCATCGCAAAATATAGGGCACTAGTACCATTCGCGAAAAGAAAAACGTGCTCCGTATAAAGCGTCCCACCGGCATTCTACTGGCCACACCTCTACGGTCCAGCGTGCATATTTCATGTCTAATGGGTGTAGAATCAAAGCCCCATTTCCACAAAATAGTCGATCTTCAGTAGTTTGGTACATGTCATTAAAAATAGTCTATGTAGAGCTTTTCGGTATGCTGAATTCAATGATGTGCTTATCTAGAGTTCATTGTGCACATTTCATCCTTATTCGTGGATTTTCAATGCGTTTAGGGTAAATGAAAATGATTTCTAGAATACAGTCTGTCTTCAGCTGTTTGGTTACATATTGCGTATATACAGGTCAGCAAAAATTGTCAATATATAAGTTTTCCGTTAGGCTGAATACGATGGTTTGGTTACCTAGAGACCAACACAAATACTTGATAGTGATGCGTTGTCAGTTGTTTACGATGGGCTTAAGGTCAACGAGGTTTTAAGATTTTTAATGGGTTCATGGTTCAATAGATTTGGGGTGGTATACATCAAATGCAGCCTGTTACAAGTGGTTAAACAAAATGTTAACTTTAACATGAAACCACACTCGGTCCGTTTCACCCTCGCTTGCGAGTTGCCAGTTGCTATAGGACTAATATGGAAGTTGCAGCACTATAGTGGGTTATCAGCAGCCCCATCGTAAAAACAAATGTAGAAATGTGTTCATAAACTTAAATTAGCCCCGGTTATGGAATTGTGGCAATAGCCCTAAGCGCCACAGATAATGCTTTTTCATTAAATAAAGTGTAAAGGGAAATTTGGCAATTTCATGGCGAGGGGACAGTTTGCGTGCCGTCACAGGAGTTCCCACTCTCCTGCAAAAAGCTTACCGCTGGCCTTTTTTATTTTATATATAACCTTTTATTTTGTATATATGCAATATATTTTTATTTGATAATGAGATCAGCGATAAACAGTAGTTTAGTTGATAGGCGTTAGACCAGCATATGTGCGTAAGGAACAGAGGTATGACTCTATACTCGGAAAGACGGCAGCGTAATCAACTTCCCGTAGGGCATCCATATTAGGTTACATATTTTGGATTTGGGTATAGAGTTAGGAGCTGGAAGATGTTGATGAGAACCCCAAAGATTAACGAGAATGCCCGTGTGAGATCCAAGTTAGGTTACATGTGAGACACATTCGCTGAAAACTCGGGCTTGGGTGGTTTCGAACCCAATTCACCAACTGAGGTATCCCTGTCCGACTTCGCAACAGCGTTAGTGGTGTTATATTCGGCAGTGCATAATACTAGTAGTTAGTCTTATTGCCAAGATGGTGAATTCTGAGTGTTAAATATATAATTTTGAGACATGTATACAGCTGTAATCTATCGAATATTCGCCACATTTATCATAGCTATAAGCCATATTGCTTGAGTAGTTAAGAATATATACCCGATTTTTGTGCTAGCAATATGCAACTACATGGAAGATGAATTGCTCTGCAAAATGAAACCATGTCGGTTACGGAGATATTGCCATTTTGATGTTTTTTGGTCCCATGGTGCATGTAAAACCGTTTTGACTCAACCCTGCAGTGTAAATAATGATAATGGCAGCACGCCATTCGCAGCTTCATAGAGGATGAATTGCTGTACAAAAGTGAGACCACAACACCAATATAGCTCGAGCGGTTGGAGCGATATTGCCATTTTTATGTCTTTTTAGATCTCATGAGTCTATTGAAAAACCATTTTGACGCAACCCTTCAGCGTAAATAATGACTATAGCAGCACACAATTCGCAGCTTCATAGAGGATGAATTGCTGTACAAAATGAGACCAAAAGCATCTATATAGCTTTAGCGGTTGCTTAGATATTACTATTTTCGTGTATTTTGGGTTCCATGGGCCTATGGAAAACGCGTTTTGGCCGAAGCCTGCAGTGTAAACAATGACAATAATAGTACTCTATGTGCCGCTAACAGAGGATAAATTACTCTACACAATGAAATCTAAAACACTCATATATTTCAAGTGGTTGTTAATATAGAACTATTTTCGTGTTTTTGGGTCGTATGGGCCCATCTTAGAACGCAAGATGACCCAAGTCCTACATCCTAAGAGAAGCGTGTAGCAAAGCATGACTATATACAGTCTTAAAAGGATGCCAATTTGACTCAAATATTAACACTGTTTGTCGAGTTACCATAAGTAACGTATTTTTCAGGCCGATCTGGACCCGACCTGAGTTCTTTTGGCCCGTTTTAATTCAAGGCGTAGACGTTAAAATCGGACTTCGCACCTAACTAAAGCAAAGTTCCAAATGAGTTATGACGAGAATGAATGCGTATAGCCGATATTGGGGTATGCTTGTCCCCTAAAATAATCCAATAACAGACATTGTCAAATTTCACCACCGTCACGGCTAGTAAGAATTCTTCGCTTCTCTCGTTTAACTCGCAACACTCAAAACTAAAAAAATCATTTCGAAAAATTTATAGTTCCACCATCGGCCACATAAATATTTTTATTTGTTTATCCCGATTAATATATCTGCTTAAAACATAATCCAAGATAAAATTGTTTCGATATCGAAATTTTTTCCACTGCTATTAAATAAATGAAAGAGGTTATATTTCTATTTTTACTTCAAACAAAAAATTAAAAATCAATACACAAACGAACAATACGTCCACAAATCCCTCACTGTTGATAAGCCAGTATAATATGTACGTGCTTTGTATTATGTATACTTACTAGTCGGTAGTGGAACTACATTTGTGAGCGGAACTTGGGCTGTGGCATTACGAATGTACTCAATTTTATGTTCTTGTAACTACATTGCATAGGGCTTTATCATTGGTAAAAATATTATATTTGAATTCTTCGACCCAAAAAACCTTATAATGGTTTGATAGAAACGACTCTATTTCAATAAATAACACAAATATTGCAAAATTCTCTTTTTAGCTGCATAAAATTAACTAATTAACTAATTACTAATTAACCACTCAAAATTTTTTAATCCCAAATATCAGGTGCACACTCTGACATGATAGGCTTTCAATCAAAAAAAGTTTTTTAAAATCCGTTCAGTGGTTCTTGAGATCCCTCGGACCGAACGAACGGACAGACATCAACATTTTTACTCCCAGACAGAAATTATAAACGCTTCGCTCGGCTTCGCCGAGCTCCGTTCAATAAAATAATGTAATAATACGTACATTGCACCCCGACCCACTGGGTTCTCGTTAGGCCTTACTCGGCTTTATGGGCTGGATGGGAAACCGCTGGGCACCCCCAGGCGAGCAACATCAGAGCATCAATCACAGTTGCATGGCATATATAACAAATTAGAAAGCCCGTTTGCTAAAATTTAAAAAAGGCATATGGTCATTTGCAACATAACAAGCCTTCGAGGAGTTGCAAATTCTAATGACTTGTCCACCGGTTTTATGATATCCGGATCTGCAAAAGACATTAAATGAGCAAATTTTGTGTGATATACAGATACAAGTGAAACGGTATTAGTTACTGACATCTCCGTTCGCGAAAACTTCGAACAAGGGCATGAACGGAGACCCCTGGTTCAGAACAGCGGTGCTTTGAAATGTAAAAATTTTCAAAGTTCGGTGTTTTTTTTTGAAAATCGAGAATTCTTAATAAATGACCTCACAAATAATGCTGAAGAACGTCTCTATTTGCATCAAAACAACGGTTCGGTGCATTTTTACGTAAGTTAATACAATTTTTAGCTTCAGAAAATGAATTATGTATATATATGTAAATTTTTTGTCCATTTTTATATCTCCAGGGTGTGTGTTTTTACCAGGAAGAAGCGAAAATTTTGGGGACAGACACTAAAATTTTGCTAGAAGTCACAAACGGGGCATCAAAAATGTTAGACGCCACACAGCCACGGTTTGGAGACGTCAGAATTACGTATATATTTATTTAGCCAAGTGGAATATACTGGGAATTAACGCGTCATACATTACGCTTGCAGTAAATATCCGGATGCAGATACCCATTGCCCGATAACAAAGCAGGAACGCTTTGCAGTATTAAAGGTTATAGAGTATTTTAGGTTTACGTACTTGGTAACTTTACACATTGTAACTGACCATGCGACGCTTTAACAAGTACTAACTAAGGGAAACCTGCTAGAGCAAATGATTTTGATTGTTAAAAAGGTGCATATAACTTTACATTATAGTTGCAAAGTTGTGTTTAAGCCAAGTAGGCACCACCATAATGCCGTCTAAACACCTCGACCACAAGTATTTCAAAGCAGCGAATACATCGAAATGATAGATGAAGAAATTTGGTTATAGCCTCAGTTGTCATGGGACAAATCCAAGTCGAAAGCTGAAATCACCAAAGACAAGAAGAAAGCCACGTCGGATACCAGTTCGATACTTCCATATGGTTCGAAGAGGACGACAGCGACAAAGAAGTTGCAGCTTTGCATAAGAATTCAGATTCGTCCTTAGCATCTAGTGATCTGTACAATTTAACAATCCTACTTCAACCATAGTTTCAGACAGTTGTTACCGTGTTATCGATATATGTCGAGTACCAGGAGGCACGTTTGTCAGGATTATTTCCAGTGTGGAACGTAGAGTCAATTTTAACACAGTTCCAAACCACGTAGTTTTACTTTTCCATCTATGTATTTTACAGGTTCTGGTTCCAGCTCTATAAAGTTTACTTTTTCAGCTAATTTTGATTCTGGTTGCTTAATAGCAATATATATGTCATATATATATATATATATATATATATATATATATATATACATATGTCGCGTTATTGAGCAGCGTACTATGCTCGACTTAAAAGCGAATCACTTTGTATAGTAAAAGTAAGTTGACAAAATGAGTCATTTCGCTTTTCAATGTGATAATAACACAGTAACGCCGTTCTCCGGATATCCTAAAATCACCGTCAGAGCCATTGGTGTACTGAGCCTTCTGTTTTTAAGTAATTTTAAATATTGCATGGCATAACGAATTTGTTAAACGCGTCAATACTGAACATTAAACACATATTTTGCGCCAAACTATAAAAATATACATAATAATCAGGGAATAACCGGAACCGTCCATTTAAACCGGAGCCGGAACCGTCCATTTAAACCGTATCCGGAACCGGAACCTGGTTTTAGAAACTTATATATAGTAAAACAGACGAAAAAGAAATGAAGATACAGTGGATTTAATATGTATATATTAAAAATAACTTTTACTTTAATGTATTAGGATGACATTATTGCCTTTATGAAACTTTAAAGAAACTGAGGAAGTTAATAATATTTATTTATCGAGCAATGTGTCTGTTTTTGGACCCCCAGGGTAAAAAATACCTTCCACTATACACAGTTGCGTATAATGCGTCAAACTGGTGTGCTTACAACGCATGGAGCGTAGAATAAACACTTTCGCTCTGTCTGCAGTCGCCTTCCTTTACTACACATACGTTTGTTACAGGTTTTCTGTATGAAACTTGTAATTATTGGTTTGTATTGTTATAAGAGAGAATAATAGATGGTAATTTTCAGACCAATGGTCAGAGACACTGTTTAGGCTAGCGTTGGGCAACCAATGCTCGTCGGGTTGATGATAACTTTCTAATCTAAATGCTGTAAGTGAGACAAACTGTGATACTGCTCGCACAGTTTCAATAAGTACAGTTCATTGCCAAGAACACAGTTTCTGGCTGCATTGCAGATAACGTTACTTTACTTCAATGTAGACTGATTTACAAAGTCTACAAGCGCAGTGGCTGGTGCTTGACGCAATTTAAGTTAGCCAAGCTTTCTCTAAGTACTTCTACGTAATCCATACTTTGTTGCCGAGTTTGACCGGTTTATTTCGAACATACCCCGCAGAGTTCTGATTGTGCAAAATAGCTGCTACAAACATCGACCTGGCTTTGTTTTGATAACGAATTCCTGCAGGTTGAGATGAAAAATTCCTACTGAAATTATGCGCCCTACTTACGTTTCACACGGCAAATTGCTGAGTTAATCTTTTCCTTTACTTGGTTGTATTGGAACTTGATCATTGTATTACATATGTTTGGACCACCGATGAAGAAAAAATGTGGAAAATTTTAAACCGGAAGTCCGGTTCCGATATGGTTTTTGCCTTTTGTCGGAACCGCAAACGGAACACGATTTTCGCCGGAACCGGAACTCCGGTTAATTCATGATAATAATATAAGTATTCCCGAAATCTTAATTAGTGAATGTGTTCTGTAACTTTGTACTGCTGAATATTGCGGTTTTGTTTATGCTTTCAGTAAAATAAGTATTGTAAATCTGCGTTCATGATATACAGATATGGCTAGCGTGCCGCTGACATCAATTCAAACTTCTCCAAACGGCAAACATTTGACCGGTATTCGGAGAGCGATGGCTACAAAGGAAAATGATACAGGTATTTTGTTAGAATAAACTTTGTTATTCCGCTGTAAGTGAAACATGACATACTTCACATTTCATTTGATGTTGGCGTACTAAAAATAATTAGCACCTTGAATACCATTAAAATTTGTCTTGCAGTTTAAGAATTCCATGGTAGCTATAACTCTATTTAGTGCCGTCCGGCTGTACTAGAATGGATCTTGAGTACATATGCTGTACTCCTGCCAAAAAACTTCTGCAAAGTTATGTACGATGTCCGCCAGACATGACTGCTGCGCAACGTTATATCGATGCTTTTTTGCTCGGTACTCGCTCTCTACTACAGTACTATCATTTCTGGCGAGTATTGTACAAAGCGACATTATAAATAATCTAAACACTTGGGATTATTCTGAATGAATTATTTGAACCCAACAAATCTCACCCTGAAGGGTTTGGTGCTATAGATCACAGCTACTGCCAGGAACAACCATCCTTGCGACTCGCGCTATAGCAATTCGTTCTGTAATGGAATTTTAGTATAATTTGCAATATGTACTTTCGAAATTTTGAACGAGCGCCTAGGTTAGAATTCGCTCCTCGAATGGTCACAGACATTTCAGTAAGTTCTCTTGTTAATGCTTATACACTATCATAGTGATATTATTATAATTACTATAATAGTGATATTTAGTATGCGTCTCTTCCGTTTTATGCGTATATTAAACTGTCCCTCGTTACCTGTTCCTACGGTTTTGTTTGCCATTAGAATGAGCATTATATAAGGCGTTACATTTGTCGTAATTCAGAATTCTAATTTAGCTCCATGACGTTTTTGATGTTGCGTATATAAACGATTACATGGTGCTCCCCTTTCATATAATAAAAATATATGCAACGCTAGTAGGGATTCACCGTCAAGCGTTCAGCTCGATTAAATTTTTCAACAATCTGTTGGAAGAGGCATGGTTAATCGTACAAGTACAATGCTCAGTTTCTCGGTTCCTGTTGGCTTTTTTCGGTTCTTCACAATGGTGAAAGGGGTGCAGGGCTTAGCAAGTGGAACCCAACTTGCCATGGCAGAGGGCGATATAAATGCCAAAAACAAAATGGTATTTGTACCTATATTTTTTCAAAAAAATAAGATTTTTAGTGTGAAAGCACATAAAAATGTGCTGTGAGGTTTTTGATGAAAGTTTTTCTTGGATAGCCGTTGGATCTTATGGGAACAGGGTCCAATTTTGTAAGCTATATTTGTACTCTAGGATAGTGGCTGCGGCTAGACTAAATCGGATCATAATTGGAATTGGTGTGCTCAAATTTATTGCATCTGTATGGATTTGTACCCTGCTCTAGGGTAGCTATGGCTCCATGGTTTTTTGTGTTTTTCTTAGTGCAAAAGCACAGTGAAATTTCAAAAAATACACCTAAATCTCAGAAAACACAAAATTTAGCACACCTGAACTGTCACATTAAAAGGCTACAAAAACATAATTTTTAAACGCTGAATGCTTATAAACTAACCATGTTTATAACTGTGGTATATCCGCATTGATCATGAAAGTGCCATCATTCTAATTCTCCCAGGTCCATTGTATAAACATATAATGCATGCATTAATATAAATTTGTTAATAGCCGCTTAATTGTCATCGCTTGACCTTCAATGTAACGCTAAAACAGGGTATTTTGGATATTCTGGGTTAATTAGAATCACAGTTAAATTTCAAAAAACACACCTAAATTTAAAAAACACGCATTTTAGCACAGCATGAATTTTGAAAAAAAAACCTGTGATGGCTCAATAAGCTGGATAAGTAGTTGGCTTATATTGAACACGTTCGTTCGGCTACTGACCTTCCGATAGGTCCAAAATAGTACCTGTGGCTTCTTCTTTTGTTCTCTGTACTAAGTTCCAATTTGGAGAACTTTTCAAACGCCTGGCCGGTTTTCTTCCCAGACTAATTCGTTATAACACTTGCGTAGCACCGTGATTTTGCCAGTAGCCAGTTAGAAAATCACTGATTTGGTACTCTGGTAAGGTAGTTTATCACAGGTCCTTATAATTTATTGTTTTTAATCTTTTGTCACGTCTTTACAACATTATATTGCCGTTTTGTTGCAAATGTATTATTTTTGTATTGAAATTCACATAGCTTACAGTGTTTGGTTTACCTTGTGTTTTTGTTATGCATATATATCTGTTTATAAGCCTAAGCCTGGCCACTTTTTATTAAAACTATTATTTTTGATATCAATGAAAACTATCGGGGTGTAGCTTCCAGGCGGAAGCTAAAATGTACCTGGTAGCATGAGACTACGAAGCCTTGAAAACACGTGGCTAATATGGATGCTAACTTCTATTATATCTCATTGAGCAATAATTTAACATATTTCAGTCGCTGCCATCAAGTTAACTGTTCAAAAACCGGACGACCCGGTACAGACGTCAACATCGCTTAAGCCTCTACACACTGATGTGAAGTTCAGCGAGCGAAAACCATGTTCTTCTGAGAAGGCTCCGGTGGTTGTTAGTCGAGAGTGTCAAACAGAACTGTGTCAAAAGGACTTCATTAAAGTTAGTATAAATCATTGTAAGGGTCGCTAATTATAAAGCACAGAGTACTAATAAATTAGTACTAAATTAAGCGGACCATTGCGCCTGTGATGAATGTTATTATGTTGTAAGGGACGGACGCTTTTTTATTAAGGAACGGTGCCGTACGTTCTATTGGTAGTTATAAGCGCAAACATTAAGCGAAATATGTCATGTGGAACCGGATACGTTTTACTCATGGATAGGATTAGGAAACTTTCTCTTTTAAATTGGAAAAGGCAAAGGCTAGTCTGCGCATAATGGACATTTCGTCGTTCTAAATTCTGCTCTCTGAGGCCGTTTAAAGTCTCGAAAAAAATTATACGGCAGCAATACTTTAATGGTAAAGCGGTTCGTCAGCTTAATTATATATCAAAACTGAAGAATTCTTTAGTTCTTCGTGTAATGCCAAAAAGCCGAAAACTTGAAATTTGTATACCCTATTTGGGTTAAAACAATGTTTTAATATGTTTAAACCGTGGCTCGTAGCTGGAAATCGGCAAAAACTGAAAAATAATGCGTAACAGCAAAGCTGTAGCACTAAATGAGAGGATTCTGAATGGTTTTCCATTTTTGATCCAATGCCACAGCCAAGACCTATAACCTGAAATGTTGGATGACCCCAAATGGCCAAAATCAAAGTATGAATAGTGTTCTCTATTTTTCGATCCAATGCCACAGCCAAGACCTATAACCTGAAATGTTGGATGACCCCAAATGGCCAAAATCAAAGTATGAATAGTGTTCTCTATTTTTCGATCCAATGTCTCGTGCAAGAGTTATAAACTAAAATGTTTGGGGATCCTAAATGGCCAAAATCAGTTCCAATTCGGGTCGATTTTGTGAAAATTTAGGTAGGAAACCATAGGAGTAGCGCAAGTAAAAAGGTAGGTACACAACTACATTTCATTACGCTTAGAATAAAAAATTTTAGGTAATCCATTGCTCTGGTGATGAGTTATGTGACGAAAAGACGAAGGAAACAAGAATTTCTGCCGCAATTAGACGCCTTGTATGGAATTCCACCGGCCCCGTTTAAATAATATATATTCTTATTTCTGTTCTATAACAAAACTACGCTTTATTGCAGTTATTCGGGTATTGTCCAAATCTAATCAGTACACATACTAAGACTTTATAATTTTTTAAGTGCGCCTCTCGCTAATTTTGTGAAACGTTTTGAATATTTTTTCTTGACTTTGTTTCTTTTTTCTTTCACGTTTTTGACTTTATTAAGGCTGATATTTGGAGGTATAAAGTTAAAATATCAAATTTTAACTTTTTGTAGTTTATGTATTTAAACCGGTATGCATCTCTAGATTCTCTTGTGGACACGGAAAAGTCTTTTTCTGAAATTAAAATATACATTCCATTTACCATTTATACTTAAATAGATTTCGGGCGTTGGAGGCTATTAAAATCTTAAATTGGTGATTTTTAGGTTAATTAAAGTGAAACATGTTTTAAAGTGCAAGGTGTAAAAACTTTACCTGTCGCCGATTAGGAATGGTTCCGATTCAACACTAATGTTTATTTTACTACAGTTCATAATTATAGCTGGAGTGCATGAAATATTTCGCCTCGAGCCTAACGAAAAAGACCATGTTTCCCTGGCTATATTGAATTGTTATAGGGCAATACTTGGTTAGCCGAATTAAATCCTGTACATTTATATTTAGCAACATTATGTGGATTTTCTTGATGACCATATGTAATCATTCTATTTGTTTTTACTAAGTTGATGCAAGAATAAATTGTGGCCGTGCTTATTTGTCCAAAAGTTTTTTGGCTGGCTTTCATTAAAGCAACAAGAGAGGTTCAGATGGTGAAAACATGATGGCAATATTTTTGTATCCCGTCCCCTAACCTAAGCGCCAAGTGAGATCATCGCGTTATTTAAGTTCTTGTTTATTAGTAGTATAAATCTATTATGGATTCCATTCAGGATTTGCTTTTCAGAAAGACACTGACAAACAAATTATTGATATGATAACAAGTTATGAGCCCAACCCGCGCTATTACGAAATATTGGCTGAAGAGCGACGAAGAGCACTTGCCGAAGCTTTGGAAGAAAATGCGTCTCTTTGCAAAAAAGTTAGTTTGTCGATAGCAGCGTATTATATTTCAGAACTTTTAGTTGGTCTGTCAGTATACAGTACCCGTCAAAAGTGACCAATGCTCGCTTGATGTTTGCTCAGTGTTCGGTCGATCCTCGCTTTGTCGAAAGACGTCAGTCATACTAGGCGCGTGTTCTGTAGCTCGTCGTGCTAAAGCTTTGATTTTTTATTAATTTTGTAAATTGTTGATATAGATTGTATCATATAACAATTTCTGCAAGTATTATGATTTGCGATCGGTAGTATTGCTATTGCATCTGTAAATCACATCATCTTTATCGATGTCACGCTACGGAATTTGAAAAAATATAGAATATAACAGACCTAAACATAGAGAAACACCTGCAAACAGAGAAATACATATACATAGACAAATACAGAAGTACACATAGAATATATAAATACATAGAGGCATACACACACGCATACAAACGGGACACGCAGATATCTAGAAATTATACACAGGCATACACACAGCCGCCAAAAGAGATGCATATATATAACAAACACATAAACATATACACGCACGTATGTAAAGACCATAGACACAGAAAGACATACACATACATGTTGACATCACAGAAAAACATAGACATGACAGACATGTACATTACATTTGAAATACGGAGGCACAGAGTCATACACGGATATATTGAAACATACGTAGGCGCAAAACACACGGACAGACATAAATTTACAGGAAAAAGACTCATATATGCGCAAAGACATAAGTACAAATTTAAATACCGAGAGACATACACAACGAGGGACATAGAAACGCAGTGAGTGAAATACACACCGACATACTGATAAACACATAAACTCAGAAAATTGCACAAAGGGGTGCGCTTGCGTACACCTGGGTCACATATACCGAGATTCACAGAGACACACAGACAAGCATAAATCATATCATCGGTGGGTTGCAATTCCCTTAAGCTGATACCTGCACTCCAGGAATTTATTGCTTTAACTTCAAATATTCTTTGTGTCACAACGCTGAAATAATACCACTGCAATATGAGGATGTGCCAATACCACAGTAATTCTGTAATGTAAACTCTAAAACCGTTAAACTACCGTGATCGTAGCGGAAAATATATTATGTTTTATATTGGTCCATTTTTCATTTCTGTTTGTTTACTAGATACTTAGATACTATCTAACATGGGTCTCCTACGTTTCTAATGGCCATGAACGGATCAAAATAGTATCCGTGAAAGGACGCAAACAAAAGTTTTTATCCTGCCTTCACCATTTTCTAAAAAAATCAGTTTGGTGATTTTAGATTGAAGAGTTGACAATTGAAAACGAGACGTTGCTCGACATGGCTGCAAACGGTCAAAAATATGCCGATTTGTTGCTTCAAATTACAAACGCTGCTGACGATTCGGGTCTTGAGGAAGATGTTGATAGTGACCCGAGCAGCACAACCAACGCCGAAAAATAGACTGTGCGACGCAATCTGTCTTTTCAATCTTTATATATAATGCTTGTGTTGTTTATATTCAATTATTATTTGTTTATGTTTTCCTGCTGAACGGAAAATATTTAACGTGTTTTTTGGTTTCAGATTGTTAAAATGGTATTGTGAGATTTTTGGCGCTGTTTGAACGGTATCCAACGAGAAAAAATTTATTAAAATTATATTGTTTTTGAAACTCATTACTCACTCGGACATGGTTCTGAATCGGTCATACTGGCATGGTCGAGCTGTAAATAAAACAAGGCTTCGGGATAAGGAGTATATACAGTACCTTGTATCGGACTAACAACATTTATGTGAGAATTGTTGGCAGTTGTTCTCGATGGCTATTTATTATAAAGATGGTTATTTATTATAGCTTGAATTTCGTAAATAAAATCGAATCAGAATAATGGGGTTTTGTCCAACTGTAATCGCCAAGAATTAATTCACTTTTACTGTCAGAACTTATTCTCTGTAATTCCTACCTATTCGTATTCGATTTCACCTCAATTCCGTTCCAAAAATAAACTTTCGAATTTCAAGCTATGTCTGTTGTCTCAAAAAAGCTTGGTTATATTGTACTTATTGGTATATTGTTTTATTGGTAAGAGTGAACGTTTGTTTTGGTTTTGTTTTGTTTAACCATTAATATTGACTGTAAAAACAATATGGATTTGAAATTTTTACTCCAATTTGGCATTCTAAACTGAAGCAGTGTGAAATTTGAATAGTCTGTAATAATAGCTTCGTTGTTAAAAACTATATAGTTTGATCTTTTTCCTTTTGTTAAGAAAAATAGATGAGTTTGTTACTGTTTGTAAACGTAATATTATATTTAAATCGGCGAAACTACAATTTAGAAATTTTTATTTCGTTGTCTGAAAATTATCATTAGATTGCTTCTTAAATTGGAGATGCCGTTGTATTAGTTTGCGTTGGTTGCATGTGTAATAAGCAGAGTGTAAACGGAATTCCGGTTCCGACAAAGATCGTATTCCGGTTGCTATTCCGACAAATTGCAAAACCGTACCGCAACCGGAATTCCGATTTAAAATTGTCCTTATTTTTAGCTTCATATGTGGTCCAAACATACGTTATATACAAGCTCTAACACAACCAAACAATAGAAAATATTAACTCAGCAATTTGCCCTGTGAAACGTAAGTAAGACACAATTTCAGTAGGATTTTTCTTCTTCATCGGCAGAAGTTTGTTAATAAAACAATGCTAGGCCGATGCTTATAACAGCGTATCCATTCAGAAATCTGCGGTATAAGTTAGAATTGAACCGGTTCAACTTGATATACATAACAGAGTATGTATTTTTGCAGTATTTAGCTGTAAGCTTGGCTAATATAAGCTGCGCCAAGCACCAGCCACTGCGTTTGTAAACTTGGTAATCAGTCTACATTGGAGTACATTGACATATTGCAATGCAGCCAGAAACTGCGTTCATAGGAACGAACTATGTGTATCGAAACTGTGCGAGCAGTATCACAGCTTGTCTCATTATAGCATTCTGATCAGAAAATGATCATCATCTAAACTGAGAGGCGCTAGTTGCCCAACGCTAGCCGGAACAATGTCTCTGGCTATCGATCAGAAAATCATAGTATACCTTTTTATTGTCTTTTAGAACCATATAAACCAATAATGTCAAGCTTCCTAGGGAATAACATGTAACAAACTTAGTTTCATGTCAAAAATCAGTTTTGACGCAGTCGACACAAGCCAGTACAGCAGAAAGCATTTTTTCGCTGTGTGTGCAAAAACCAACATGTTAATCGATAAAGATATGTTTTAGTTTCTTCAGCGTTTTGAAAGCTCCAGACAGGCAATAATGTCATCGCAATACATTAAGTTTAATGTAAAATTTATTTTTAAAACATTTTAAATCCACAGTCCTATATTTCTTCCTTAAATATGTTTTACTATATATAAGTATCGAAGACCAGGTTCCGGATCGGGTTTAAATGGACGGTTCCAGTTGCTGGTTCTGGTTATTCCTGTTAATAAGTAACCATTAACAACAAAAATCTGCAGTATCTAGATGGGGTTTTTCATCTACTGCTGGGTACTATATCAGTTCAGTATTGACTGAAAAGTCGAACATTCTAAAAACCGGAAAGGTACATTTAGCTTGGAAAACACTAAATTTTTGGGAACTCTGGGCCTGAAAAGTACTTTTTGGATTAAAAATTTGACTGTATTTACAGTCACTATCACAAATAAATGCAATTGAAATTTAATTGATGGTATCGGACAGAACGTGTTAGTAAGCAGAAAATGTATAACTCAACAAACGAAACTTTAAAATTTGTCAGAATTTTGTAAATTTGAAATTTGTTTTGAATTTCGGTATTAGAATTAGAAATCGATGATCGAAATTTTGTTCACCCGGAAATGATCGAAGGTTTATATAACATTTAGAATGTGTTTAATGCTATAAAACCGAAACTAATACAAATAACATTCGATCGAAATTTGTACAATACGAATCGACGAGCCACCGCATGTAAATTATGCACTTTTGTGTTTTTCAGAATGATTTTGTGTGTTATTGTTTGTGATCACTTTTGAGTTTTATACTAGGACTTCCTCATTGGATGTATCGAAAAGGCAAAATTTTGGCGGCTGTATTGAAATTGTCATTGTATGTAAAATTGAAGCTGTCAGTCTGTGAGCTAAAGGATTTTTAGCCTTAAATGACGAATATTCATGACTTATGCGCCGTTTACGTTATAAAGGACCCACATGTGAAATTTTTGTGTGATCACTTTTGAGTTTTATACTAGGACTTCCTCATTGGATGTATCGAAAAGGCAAAATTTTGGCGGCTGTATCGAAATTGTCATTGTATGTAAAATTGAAGCTGTCAGTCTGTGAGCTAAAGGATTTTTAGCCTTAAATGACGAATATTCAAGACTTATGCGCCGTTTACGTTATAAAGGACCCACATGTGAAATTTTTGTCTCCCTATGGTCTGGACCACACCATCCAGTGGTATACGGTATATACCCACACTATGTAATGCAAAAGATGGTGTATGAGACACCATTAACGTAGCTATAGTGTGTTAATCTACCTATTGCTTTTCACTGACGGTGTCAAGGACACCATACACAAACGCTATATATATATAGCGTGTAATAACAGCATGGTGTAGCTAACACCAAATAAAATTTATGATGTAGTGTACACCATACTATTACAATCAATACATTGCCTATGTATACTATCTGAAAATACCATCAGAAACACCATATAACTGATGGTGGAAGAGACTCAGGGTGGACAAAACTTTGACATGGGGGGCCCTCTATAACGTAAACGCTGCATTATGATTCCAACGTTTCGCGTGGTCGCGGGCAGTACAGCATGTCTTGTGAAATGGGTCCAAAATCTTGTGGCACACGCCCAAAATCATGGAGAATTCTGTGGTTTGATAAAATGATTTATGTGCTGGTTACCGGTTCAACTACTGCAATGCTATATATGCTGCTACAGC
Source organism: Trileptium ribeirensis (assembly GCA_030248225.1). NCBI lineage: Eukaryota > Metazoa > Nematoda > Enoplea > Enoplida > Thoracostomopsidae > Trileptium > Trileptium ribeirensis. The sequence continues at coordinate 9,817 of JASANE010030339.1, read as the reverse complement.
TGCTGCCTTGTGAAATTAAACGTACGTATTCTGGGTTCTAGGACTTGAACAATTTTTTTTTCACATGAAACGTCGGGTGTAGGATTGTTGTTTTCCTACTCGATCAATTCGGCTAAATTTATTATGCTTTTGTCTTTTCATAATAAATCTCAGTAGATTTTATCAACGCATGCGTATCCTGCATCCGTCAGTCATCCTATTTTGTTGATATATTTGAATTTTCTGATGTTCCATATTAGGTTTTGTCAACTTTACGTTAACGAAAATCCGAATCAGATACGTTATTTTTCTGTAACAGTGCTCGTTTTGATTTCAAATCATTTACTACAAAAAATATGTTCATCGAAGTAGTATTAAGTTGACTTACGCTGTAATCAACTGCTCTGAAGCCATGGTATTTTATGTGTATAAATGAAGTAGAATTTGCTAAGCACTTTGAAAGTGGATTTAATGTTTGTTGAAAGATATTGATTATAGTTTGTTTCGCAAATGTAAGCAACAAATGCAAATGCTTTCACCATATTCAGTGTATTTTGGTTACAAAGATATCTCATTTTGTGGGATAATTTATACAGAAAATGTTCAATCACGTTCAAAACAGTTGATTATTTGATGGGAATTCTAGCGCAATTTGACATTCAGCATCGTAAATTTGAAAAAAAAACTGAAAATATTTCAATGGAGTCTTTTTGTGCAGCGTTCACGGTAGAACTACAGTGCGCAGCAGAAAAATATGTTATTGCCCGCTCGAAAGGCGACAGTCATTTTTGCCGCGTACTTTACATACGTGGGTGGTCTTAACCTCGTCAAATCGCTTCAAATTTCCTCAAATTGGAAAATATTCCTCAAATTTTCACCCAAAGGACCTTATATATTTTCTCAAATTTCGAGACAATTCCTCAAATTTTTTCAGAATGAAATAAAGGACTACAATAACACTGGTCTAATTTTACTGTTTTCTGAGCGTTTTCAGTGCAAAAATTTCCAAAATTTTTTTTGTTTTTGCAGGTATCATGCGTCAGATCCCCACGTCGACTGTTTTTTCGCTGACGGGGTGGTGTGATCGATTCGTCGCCATCCCATTTCACATAACGACCTAAAAATAAATTCAATTCATCATGATTTTTGCTTGAAAAATCCCTCGAATTTGCACTAAAAATTCCTCAAGTTTCCTCAAATTTTGACATTGAAAAGCAGTGGCCACCCTGTACTGTGCGCTTATTCATCATTATTTTGTCGTTCCAATTTCCGGTACCCAATTCCGCTAAAGTCCCACGTTAGCAATTATACACCGGCAATGCAACCGTGGCAACGGTGCGCTCCTTTTAGTCGTATATCAAAACCCGAAGAACTCTATTCTTCCAATCATCAAAGAGACAAAAACGTTTGAAATTAATAAATAGCAAATTTTATGGAAAAATTATAATTTGAAGAGTGATTTTACGGATAAGTGCCCCTAAGACTTGCCTTATTTTATAGATGCCATGCAAATACAATTTTACTCTTAGAAACCCCGAAAATATGTAACATATATGCCATGGAAACCTATATATAGACTTGTTCTATTGACCAATATACATCTATTGTGGAAAGATGGCGAAATTTGACTTGTTTTTGGTGCCACAATTTAACAAATGTTGCTGCGGTACCGTACCACAGGGTTAATGACACAACCATCACGGAGTAGTTAAAACAGTGAGTCCGAAATACCCATGATGCGGGCCTAACTTCTCGCCACATTGCATCTACCATTATGGGTTGACAGACCTTGGATACCTATGAGAAGGCATAACAAGATTTCATTACAGGGCAACGCATAGAGTCGCTGCGTGCCAGGTTCGTTGCTAAATAAATTTTATAAGAAAGAAATATTCGAGTTGTTAGTGGCTTTGTTGCACATAGATACTCATTTTACGTAGGATTTTCAAAGCAATTTTCTTTCCTATGAGCAGTGGTCAAATTTGGGTGAAATAGTAGTCTGCGTAAAGTAGATGGGATGGCTATGACACGTACTTATTATTTAAAGCATGTCATAAATACGCCCTGCATTTTGGTTATAACAGCGTCATGGAATGGAACATGTTGAAGTCTTAAGTAGTAGCAAACCAAAAAATAATAGTTCTCTATACAGTGGTCAGGGTTTAGTAGTATATATACCTTACTACGGTATTTCTTTTAAATGCATTCATCAGTTGACCATATTAAGCATGCTTTTATGTATTATGCAAGAGTAAACTGAAGCTGCGGCGGCAACCATTCTCTTTTGACACCATGTACAAAATAAAACATGGATTTTGGCGATATGGTGTAATTTTTGTTTCAAAATATATTCATGTTTTAATTTTGTTGACCATTATTGTTCGTCAGTAAAATCTGTATATTTTATGGGTTTGTCATCGTTTAGTAACGTGAGTGTGTTAGTAGTGACATTTAGTAACTAAGGCTTTCAAAGCCCTAATTGAATCGATTTAACGACTCGCGAAAAGCCTGTTCCATTAATGTATATTGTTCATTGAGAATAGCTAAGCCTTGTGTTTAGACTTTTTGGGTAGAACATTGCATTCCGACAATATATACATTCGTACTACATGTTTGTAACTTTGCTGTGTGCAAAAAGATCACAATTTCGCGTTGGTTTTCAAGTTTAGCATTTAGGAGTAACACACAATTACTGGTAAAACCGTGGCTTTCTTACGATTGAAGTTGTACCGTGTATCTGCCATTCAGGTTTGTGGTACCTCGGGTATTATTTACCAAGTATTGTGACTCGCTATAGTTGTCGGATTTTTACCGCTTTTAGCCGTATTTCTATTTTTCCATTGGTTCAATCGGATAAGTTTACTTGCAACACTAATACTGGGAAAGAGACATAATTAAGTTTTCCATTGAAGCTAACCTTCAGAACATTTCATCAGTTTTAGTGAATGTTTTGGATCTAAATTCAGTTACAAGTATTACAGATGGGCGTACGTGCTTGTGGTATTAAATTTTTGACAGTTATTGACAATAAACTCGCAAAAATTATTAGTTTAAGCACCTATTTTACATGTATGAACACAACAACCTTAAAATTGAGGATGTAGACAATTTTTAGAAAGAATATATAACGGTTAATAGGTATTTATATAATGTAAGTTTGGTTATTTATAGCGATTTTTGTAGTATAGTTTTGCGACGGATCACTGGAGTATTTGTCAAAACACACAACGCAGGTTTTTGAAAAAGTTTTCCGAACCACAAAACGTCTGTTACCAATAGGGTCTTATATTACTAACGTTGATGATTGTAACGCAACCTTTGCAAAGTTGTAGCAAAACTAATGTTTCATCAAAAATTGTACTCTTATTGTAACAAGGGTTTCAAATAAACTTCTGAAACATTTAGTTTGATTTCCTTAAAGCTCGAACGTTTGCCAAAGACCGCATATTTAGTTGTTCATACAAATTCTTTTCAAAATCACTGTGCTCTCTGGCGCTTTTCAGTATTAAACAATGTATACGCTTTCATCTAATCACGCTGATTGAATTGTACATCCCTAATGTATTTTAGTTACCCTGAGACACTGCTCAGTATAAAGCTTTAAGTTTATAGCATGTGCAATATGCCTATTTAGTCTTAGTGTTATGGTTTAGATCCAATTTTCTAATGGGTGTGTACTTTATTCGAAAATCCTCTTTAATCTGAAGACAACAGGGAGATAACATTGAGTCTTCAATTGTCATAGACTCTCGAGCAATTGGGTAATCACTGTGTAATGTATGTAAGTAGTATGGGTATTCTAATTCTGCTTCTAGGACCCATTCCACGTCCCCGTCAGTTTTCCAATCTATACGGTATAAAACGATCCACTTCAACATCTTTTAAACCATCATCTAAAACTTGGGGGCGATACATGATGCACTGGATCCAGCTTTTAATTATTATTAGCAAAATTTGTAAAACTTTCAAATACATCACATAATATTGACACATTAGGCTTTACATAGTAAGCATGGTAATGTCCCATGTTCTCTAAATTTAGTTTTGACCTAACTTTTCTATATTTATATTCATCCTCCGTTGTAGTTTGATCATTTAATGTGTTATAGAACACTGCCATTAATGGTAGCGTTTCGTCAAAATGATCTCAAGATTCCATATAATCGTATATCTTTAAATTTGAGTGACCAGTTATCTTTCTTCGGTTTATAGTTATCTTGCTCTGCCGGTTAATCCATGTTATTCATATTATGAAACAAATCAATATGCTTTGAATAACTATATTCATCATCTCCAATCTTATCGTGGGACGACAAGAATCATTGGGAGAACCAGCGTTTCGAAATCTGCGTAGATGGTGTATGGTTCCCGTAGCGTTTAATGAGTTTTTCGAAATTGTAGTATATCGTGTTTAGGAAATGTTATTTCAGTATTCATTGTTTTTACACATTTCGGTGTGTCGATCCAGTTTTGCTTGAGTATATTGGGGAAGCAGACATTGTTGCAAGAAGTAAAGTCGTACCTTTTTGGTTTGTTGTTTATCTAATCGAGCTAAATTTTTAATAAAACAGTAATGTCCTATATAGAGAAGTAGATTGATCACTTGTTGACATAATCTCTTATAAATATGAAAAGGAACTAGTTTTCTCTCTTCATAAAATATAACGCTGACACCAACGTTGTTGAGTTTTTCAAATTTGCTGATGTCACTGACTTGAACAGGAAAATTGATACAGTCAAAATGAAGTTGACGGATACTCTTTATATTTTGATTTACGAGAGGATTCATTAACAGGAGCCGGTTACAAATCCGATAATATTCTCCATTAAAAGCATAATGTATCATTATTTTGGACGTTTATATGTGCTTTCTTCGCTTGAATTTTTGTTGGAAGAGGATTGTAAGTAGCTCCATGAAGTCCAACGCAGTGTGCTTGATCGAGGTTGAGGTGATCCACTTGATTGACTGTCAACCCGATCCGCGTTGAACAAATGTTTCTATATTCTTTAAAATTTCTTCGATAATTATCGACGTTTTAGCGGTGACGGTAAAATTGGGGATTCGGTGTAGCTTTCCAGCGAAATTGCAGTAATTCTGGTGTCCTGATCAATATGTTTCTCAAAAGTTACATTCACACCATCGTACTCCTATTGCTAGTCCTAAGTGGGGCCGGGGGCGCGGCATTTTCGGCTGCCCCCGGCAAAACGGAGGTACCCGCCGGCAGAAATTCAAGTACCCCAGCTCAAGGGCCCCTGCTGAGGAAAATATACGTCTAAACGAGACCAAATTGGGCAAAAAGTTGGCCCCCGGCAGGTAGGCCCCCGGTTTTATTTCCGAGGTTTGGAATAGCCAGCTTCTTGAGACCGTTCCATACTGACAATCGTGCTTTAATTCATATAGTCTCCAGCTATCGCATGTTGTAATCCAGTAACACAACAGGGCCCACCATTTGACGCCGAGATACAATTTGATAACTCTAGTCATCCACGTAATGGTTTAGATTGCAGAGAGAGAGCACACCCGACCATTTCAGAAATAAACGCCTTTGTAAACTGGTTGAAAAGTTGAAACATGAGCTTTTATATCCTTTTCATGTACGTATTTTTGGCCCAGAACCAAGAGTAAGGAATACCGTAATGCTGATTAGTTGAAATTTGCTATGATGCCAATACTGTATGCTGATTGGTTAAAACTTCGGTAATAGAAGCTTCTAGAATAAAAGTGATGAATCGTGATTTTTGGATAATTTGTGTAGGCGGAGAGGTAAGCATATACGTATTTATTACAGAGAAGTATTAATATGTGTATAATATTACATATATTATGTATATCTTATGTGAGGGTAATTATGCTTCTGTCACCAAAGCCCTCCTTTAGTTATTAATCACGTGATCAGATGCAACTAATCATTAAAGCCATAAATCATTGTTTCTCCTGAAAATGTGACAGGTCATTAATCAAGTGGTCCAGAACCCGCAGTTTTCCTACTACTAACGACCTCTATAAAGTCGGTGAACGGTAGCCTAGAAACCATCAATAGTCAAAATAAAATGGTTCGGTACACATATACCTTATGGTGTGTGGTGTTATACAACGTAAATAAATGTGACATGCATCTTAGTTTTGTACTGAAGGCACTACGAAGTTATGAATGTAATTAATTTGTGGTAATAAACTATATGTCTCCGTTGACTAATTAGTTCACTGTGACACTGATGAAGTCTCTAATACGCTTTTGTATGGGTATCTTTCTGATAATAGGTTAATGCCTAATATATTTGAAAAATTATCATTTCCATAAGAAAAAATGTTCAATTTCCCGTTTTTGAAAACGGTTGCTGACGCGGTCCAACCATCGTTGCATGAATTTGCCGACGGTGCGGATTTTGTCAACTCATTTTATACTCCTATACTGCTCGCCTTGCTTGCAAGCCTGGTAAGTATAGCTGGAATTTTGAACGCTCATGTTTCATGTTTTGTATAATATAAGCTATGACATTGCGGGCTCTTAGGGTCAAGTATGACTTCAACCAAGGGGTAATTTGGTTGAAGGACAATATACATATTTTGCCCCTACTGGTCTTCCCTATGCCAAAGCGTGGAGCTGCCGGGACTGTTAATGTTAGCCGAAACCTGGTCATATCAATATATGCAGCAAAATAAAAGGTAAGATAAATGCGTTTCTGTCTTTTTGCGGGAACTGACGCGCTGTCTGATTTACTCCATTGGGCTAAAAGTACTAAATATTGGCAACAGAAGTCGCTAAATTTGGGCATAGTTTCAATTTAGCTGCGCAAGAGGGCTAAAGTGAGTCTTCGGGTGTTCTTTTCAGAGCGGACAAGATTTATGCTATAGGCTCTACAACACGACATTTCTTGAAACTTGTGATTTCTAAATTTCAGAAGTTCCTTCTTTTTGGCCACTAGAGAAATCAAATAAAGGGCCTTATGATTTAATACTGGCTTATTTTAATTTGGGGTAATTACTGCCGCTGGAGCGAATTTGACCCCACTTATCAGAAACCCACATATTTTATACGCGACCGAACTCCTATTTTTTAAAAAAATTCAGTGCAAATTCAAGTTTTCGGCATTTCTTCGCCACTCCCGTATGCCTTCAATTAGCAAATAGGTCCCGCTCACGAGGTTCCACAGTTGTGTTAGTAACCCAGTGATATGTATATAGTGAAAATTACAGCCACTTGTTTCTGTCTTTGATTTGTTTTAGATGTATTGTTGCATTTCTGTGTTTATAAAGGAGTTTAAGGAATTTCAGGAACCTCGAAACGCTGGTGTCGGACAATAATTTTCAGCACTGTGAAATATTCAAATTAATTTGTGTTGTGTTCTCACGAGTTATGATAATTATCTACTAACAACGACGCATTTGGCAGTTGTTATTTGTCGTAGCGTACTTACCATTTCCCCATGCTCCTGTATAGTGAGAAGTCCAAGTATATCGACCTCCCAAGTTCCCCCAGTTCATAACCACATGTAAAGTTTGGCTTCCCCCCAACTCCCTCAGTTACTTTTGTGCGCGTCAAAAAACTTAGTGAATTTATATTTGATGTTAAAATATGCTAATTTTTCGTGTTTTGTCTAAAAATCACTAAATTTTGACGTGTTCCAAACATTTCCCTTTGTGGATATGTAGAATTATTGCAATTAATTCTACGAGTTGCAGTACCTGGGCTCTTCATTCGCTGAAAATTTTGCTAGCAGCATGGATCGAAGGCAATCTGGTTCGGAACCAGGCGCCTAATTTTGCCTGGTGGCATTTTACCAAGAGAAAATGGTTAGAAATCATGTCAGAAACGCTGCAAAAACGCATTTCGTGGAGAGTAAAAGTGATTTTGAAGCGAATTCTGAAAATATTTCAGAATTTTATTTCGGTCTTTGGGTGTTTTTACCGAGCAGAAACAAAAAAATTTACCAAGAGGCGTTGAATATGGGCACCCCGTGTTTGCCAGGGGGCACTGAGTACTGTCTGGGCTTCAGTTCATTACTAGTGGAGTCGTTCTCCAAGTATTTTCAGTCTGCGCCAGTTCTGCACTGGGGGATCCCCAAGTCATCTCCCCATGCATAATTTTGGAAGTTTGGATAAACCAGATTTTGCTCGCAAATTCATGTCTAGTTTTTTTATATATTGAATATTCATTTTTAATGCTAAACCGCTGTATTCTACATACCCTGAAAAATTTTGTAGTACAGTTACAAGTATATGAAAATAACATGTGTAAATTTAAAATGCAGCGTATAAAAAATTGCGCCAAATTTTGTTGGGTCTCGAAATTCGACCATATCCGATCTGATGACCTACTAGCTGGTGTGGTAACAATACTGGAGCCGCAGATGGAAAGCCGATCCGTTCAGCGAAATCTCCCGAGCTGCTATCTACCGTCAAAAATGCATCCCAATGACAAGCATGATAGCAACCCCTATCATGGACGAGTGGTCAGGTTGGATCAGGTTATTGAAAAGTATGCCACATTACTTTGAAACTTCGAAGAGGAACATGGGGGTCCTTTCCCTCTCTCTCTCGGAAAAGTAAATACAGGCCAAGTTTCTAATTCAGGTTTGAGAAATACACAATTACGTATAGAAACTAAAGCTAAAATCCTCGTCTTGTTCGGCAATACGTATTTGACCTTGGTTCAGTTACGTATTGCTTTGCAGCTCTCATTGAGAGATTGGGAACGCGAATCGGACCCCTTCGTAAGCAACGTTTGCTCCACCATACGAGGCCAACGGTTCCTGCCGAGCCGATTGCTGCTGGAATGCAAACTGTACTGAATACCCGAATCTTAACGCCACTTTGAGCGCCGAGAACGTAAACTCGACGATGCATATCATGGCATATTAGACACAAACTATTACTCTTGCTCGTGCATTCCTTTTGCGTGGAAAACGAGCACTTGTGCGACCTTACCAACCGCCGAGAAAATCGCTTTGCCAGCTTAATCGCCGCCGCCGCCGGCGCCGTCTCTGGTTTTCTAGGTTTAGGAATGGCCTTCGCTAACGGTGTTCATATTAACAACGTACGTCAGCAAGTGACCGTTCTCGAAAAGTTTATGCGCGAGACGAATGACGTCTCTTTTCGGAACACCAAGGCAATAAAGCAATTAACCCGCGCCAACGAGGACATCTACGCCTTTCTGCATCACAGCATGCAGGAAGTAGTCTCCATGATCGAACAGGTCCGTTGTGCTGACCAGAAGGAGGTCACGCACGTGCATAATCAATTGATTGATCATATACTTCGAACGAACATGCGCTCGTCGGTGCAGGCCATCATGGAGTCTATGCTGAACGGCGAACTTTCCCCTGCAGTTATCGACGTCGTCATGCTACGACGGCTCTTCGCAATGGATCCCCGCATCTCGGAGGGCATCCTGATGCCAGAACCAGTCTCGCATATCAATTTGGACGAAGTGATGCCTTCTAGTGTAGACTTGACAGGATTTCGCTTTGGCTTTATTTTACAGTTACCTTTGCCTAAACGCAGCGACGTTCGACCTTATTTTCGGGTTTACAACACAGGTTGGAACGTTCCAGACGCGCTAACGCAGCTGAGACTACCGTTACCACAACACGCAGCCAGACTGGAATACGCTTGCTTTGAATCTTTGAATTTGGGAGCATGCAATCACCGACCAGGACTTTTATCGCTTTCCGGCGGCACCCCACGCGCTACTAACCGACCACCGTACAAATTGCTTAAGTGGATCATCGCAGGTGAATTTGTGCCAGAATCCACCAAACACGCCTGCAGCAACCGCACGCTTATCGGCCCACTCGCCAATGACACTGCCGTACATACAACCATTCAAGGTGTTCT